>APFE030157379.1:84543-109083 GCA_000404065.3 Pinus taeda
TATTGGCCTTACTCTTATTAGATTTATTTTCTAATAGATGCATATTCATATAAGTAGCAAATTTTCAAAATGACAAAGATTTACATAGATTGACAGCTAAAAAAAGCCAAAAAAAAAAAAACCCATAAGATCAAGAGACAACCAATTATTATTAGAAATATTCACCATGGGAGGATGGTTTGGACCCGAGCTCTGTGTGAGTCAATCTAGTCTCCATATAGTCCAGTTTTTCCTCGATGCATCGTTTCTCTCTCTAGAGACTAACAAATCTATCATGCATCTCCCACAAATTTCTTTGTATTTGGCTTAGGAAGTTCATGATGTCATTGTGATCATCTTGTTGGGCCCGACTTAGTTGATCCAAGGAAACATTCAACTATCACATGATACTAGCACTATCCTCCACTAGGGAGACGCTCATTGTTGTGGGAATATAATGTGAGGGTGGCAGGTCCACAGTTTCTCCTTGACCCTGATTCAACTACTGTTGTTGCACTAGATGCCCCTCCCCTCCATTCCTTGTCACACCCAACCTCGATGCAGAGGCAAGTGCAATAGAGCTTTTGCGAATACACTCCAACCCTCATCTTAACTTCTTTCCCAGGAAAGGAAATAGCTATTTTGTACCAATTGAACTGCCTGAAAATTCGAGGATTCCCCTTCTTCTTGCTTGGGGCCTTAGAATTCCCTATCACCCAATGCACTCGCTTCTCACTAAGGGGACCCCCACAATCCACCACAAAAACCACAAGTTATTTAGGAGTAGCAGTTGTCTCACTGCTACCTAGGTCGACCCCCAAGAAAATTACACCCATCGACCTCCCAATGAGTGTTGTAAAAACATTCACCTAGTATGTGCAAAGTCTTGTAGCTTCAAGGGCCAAATTAATAGTTGGTCAACCAGGCTGCACAATCTCCCATGAACACCAAACCCATGCACTTCCAAGGACTAGGTCACAAGCAATGCTCAAGCGTCCATGGGTAGGTTTCACCGCTCGCCAAACACCAAATAAACTTCCCCCCTCCCTTATTGCAAACAAATAAGACATGTTACAATGCACCTTGCCAGACGACCACTCCTCCCAAACTTACACAGTAGAACTAAATGCCCTAAACATACATAGTAAAATTAAATGCAATAAACAAAAAATTAATTGCCTTGGATTGTAAGTCCATATGTAAAAATTTATACCTTGTGTGGATTACCCGTAACAACATCAAGCTCAAACTCAGAGAGCTTGCATCAAAACTAGAATCTAAGTACTCCTCATACACCCTCACACCACGCAACTTGATTCAAAGTCTCCATTTTCCCTCGCTCTGAAAATCCTGCTCGCTTGGGCGTCGAAGCCAGATTCCTCTAAGAATTCCCCCTACTATCAATGGATTGGGACATAGTGACTTCCCCTTGAATTCCTAATTAACAATTCTCAACACACAAGCATACAATCTACATTTCACCATTCCTCCCATTTTACACTGATCATTTTGTCATCGTCGGACATACCACTCCCTACACCTCTAGTACAAATCATCAAGGATTGAAATGACAAGCATTAATTCATGTAATTTCCATCTTGCAGTGGCTTCGCACAAGAGTGTGTGTGGCCCTATTGCCACGAGATAGGTTAAGCAATATCGAGAGGATTCATGGGGTGGTGAACCCCAGCGTCGATTCCCATATCTCACCATTCTAACACACCCATCAGGGAGTTCCTGTCCATCTCCATGATTTCAACCATCTCTTCGGACCAGCCATAGCTAGATAGGACTTCCCATGTGGAAGCAAAATATAAATCCCTTTCACCACTGCTCTAATTAGCTAGGAGATCAATTGCTTTATTACCTGATCTGCAAGAATGAGAAGTTATCACATAGAGAAAGGATATTAATATAGATTGAATCTAAGATACTGTGAGATCCAAATGCCAACTATAAACAACTTTCATCATTAGGACCCTATATATTAGTTTTTGAGTTGCCTCCACTACTACTTGAGAATCTTTGTTGATCTACATCTTCATGTACCCCTCCTCTCTTGCAATTCTCAACCCTCTATAAAATTGCAAAGCTAAATTGTGTATAAAAAATTATTTTCACTAATGACTTTTAATAAAACATTAATGTGATATTAACATATATCTTCATCCCGGATGCGGGTGATGCTTGGACATTGATTGTTCGCCATGCAGATTAATGAACCCAGGTACTACCACCTGCAGAGCAGCGTGGCGTCCCAGATCCCTATCTCTCGCAGAAGGAATGTTTTAATGCAGGCAGGACAGTGTAGGTTGGCTGCATTAATGAAGGACGCGCTCCAACGCTGCCTGTTAATGGTTATAAACATGGCGATTTCCTGTGCTCATTCCACCTCCGGCGTTCAGATCTCTGGTTCTAGGTTCGGTTTCAGTTATGGTGTGATGATAAGCAAGAGCCTGTCTTCAAAGGCAAGTTTCAGGCTCGCTCGGGTTCGTTCTGGCAGCATTTCAAGTGCACCAGTGCTCTCCACAGGGGGATTAGCTCGGTGACTCGCGGTAAGCTGTCTAAGACCTTTGATTTTTATATTGACTGTGCAATCTCTCTGTCTCGTGTCTTAACTGTCTGTGCTTATTGGCCTCTGGTTCAATTGGGTCAATCCCCTGTGTCTAGTCCTAGTTTCTTTGATTTTACTGTCTTTTCCCTTGTTTGGTAAACTGAAGCACCATGGCAAGAGGAACCGCTCTAGGGACCACCAAGGCAGTGGCAAGCGGCCTTCTGTCAACCATTTGGCAGACCCAGCCCAATCGCCCATTAACCTCTCCTCCTCTCCTGAGGATTTGCCCCCCCCCGAGTCCTACTCGCAAGCCTGTTCCTAACACCGCCTTCCAAACGACGCATTTTAAGTTTCAGAGTAATTTGAACCGGAATTTGATTTCCGCTCACATTACCATTCTTATGTCGGAGGAAGGAAACCAAGTCACACCTCTATCCTGCATTGTGCCCAACCCATCTCACAGCAGTAAGCGCTCCATGGACGAGGAAGTACAGGAAATTAAGCAGGAGGTTGAGCCTGGCCAGAAGGATATTCAGCCCCTAAGTATCCCTCCTCTAGATGATAGTGGCCCAACTGAGGCGGAAAGAGACACAGGCACCACCAATCTCGATAAGGCGACGGATGGCAAGGGGCATATCAGTATGGGCGGTGCGTGTCAAGATGTTGAGAAGACTCATGGGGAGGATGTGGAAGATGATTGACATGTGTGACGACATGCCTCTTTTTGTTCCTTGGTTGGTGCTCAGATGGCTATCTCCAGACTTTTTGCTCTTGGTCCGGCTCGGCAGCGTCAATTTCAGGTTTTGGCTTCCCTTTGACGAAGCGTCCGACCTCTTCCAGGATATCTGCTCTCAGATTTGCTTATCTGTTTCTATCTCTTTCTATCAGCCTACGTCTGAATGTAATGTCAATTTTGTTGGTTGTATGTTAATGTTTTCCCCAGTTTCTTACAGTTATGGGGCAGGGCTGCAACATTGATGGCTCTCGGGCTCTATCCCCTATAGCCTCAATTCCATGTAAAAATATTTTGAATTTCAGTTAATAGAATTTAGTTGTTGCCGCGAAAAAAAAAACATACATCTTCATATTTTTTCGTCTTCTATAAAATTATAAAATTAAACTAAATATAAAAATCTGTTTTCATTAATTACCACAATTAATATTCACAAGATATCAACATCTCCCTTCATATTATTTAAGAAGTTAAACCAAATAACCTAATTATAAAAAATAAAAATAAAAACCAATCCAATAAATTACAAAGTTAAATAAAATAACGAAATAAAAAACAAAAACAAAAATCATACATAAAAGTAATAATTCAATAAGTAAATAAAACTTATTAAATTTTGAGACATTTTTTTGCAATATGATTTTTAAAAATATATATATATATATCTTAAAATCAAAATATAGATCACATAAACCTAAACTCAAAAATTATTAAATTATTTTAAAAAAATTATAAATCACATAAATCTAAATTCAGAAATTATTAAATTATTTTAACAAAATCTTTTTTAAATCACTTTAAAGTATACATTTTTACAAAATTAAACACACATCCTCATTAAAAAAAATGAATGAGAAAAAATCACTTTAAATATATAAATCTTTACCAAATTAAACACACATACTCATAAAAAGTGAATCGGAATCACTAAGAGGGAGAAGTTTTAAAAGATAAAATGTGCAATACTCTTGATTATGGTTTATTCAAATAAGGTTATAATAATGATCACTAATGGGAGAGGGAGAAGGTTTAAGATCTAAAATGTATATTTAGATGAAATTATAATAATTATATATTTTTATGTATGTATAAGGGTTAATGTATAT
Organism: Pinus taeda; assembly: GCA_000404065.3. Classification (NCBI taxonomy): domain Eukaryota; kingdom Viridiplantae; phylum Streptophyta; class Pinopsida; order Pinales; family Pinaceae; genus Pinus; species Pinus taeda. The sequence continues at coordinate 88,916 of APFE030157379.1, forward strand.
AAGTCTAATTATTTAATAATATAATAATTATTATAAATAAATTATGGGAGAAGATTTAAAAGGTAAAATATATATCTAGATAAAATTATAATAATTATATACATAATTACATATTTATGTATATAACGATCTAATTATTTAATAATAATAAATTATTTAGAAATATTATTTATTTATTTCTAATGGCTTCTTAAAAGAGTTGAAGCATATAAATTCAAATGTTTTAGACCATCCAAAAGATGCTAGTTAAGTTAAATTTATACATTTTCAATTAACTAATTTAAAATTTCTTTATAGTTTTCATAATATCAAAAAATAGATTTTTCTGGAAAAAAAAAAAGAATTTGAGGTATTTTTGTAATATATATATTATACGGAACTGGTTATCATCAAAGTGGATCAATCCATATTCGATCCAATCCATATTCTATAAAGGATTTCTCGACTCCCAAAGGAGTCACTTTACGTGCAATCACTTCTTACTTTTTCTAGTGTTCCAACTTAAGTATGAAAACCTCATATTTTATTTAACCTTTCTCTATATATCTTGCCTATGAGTTAGACCTACTCATTACTCATTTTTCAAGGTACTAACTCCCTACCGTCCTATAAGAACACTTTAAGGAATTTTTATTTATAATCCTAGGGACTTAAATGTAAGCATGTGCATTGGATCTTATAACAAGTGTTTTAAAAGAAATATTTATAAAAGGTGATGTTTTTTTCACATATGGGATGGGATGTTTTTAAATATAGTTTTTAAATATATAATATATAGTTAAGGTTCTGCGTGGATATTCTAGGTGGTTGGGAAGGTTTAATGATAATCTCTTCATTTGGGTTTTACTCGCATGAGACACGATATGTTACTCTGATACAACCATGATGTAAATGAATTGATATATGTACCGTGTTCCTTTTGGGGGGTCATACCCCTTTAAAAAATATATAATATATAGTATATAGTTAAGTGGAAATGATTTAAATTAAATAGAGGGTAAAAATGAAATCTCAAAAGTCTTTAAAGAGTAAGTGTATAAAATGAATTATTAGGTAGCATATGAAATGGATTATTCAATCGTCTAACTGGGGACAAAAAGTTGTTAGATATGTGTTATATTATTTATATGACTAGCTCCTCATGCGATCCATAATGCTAGGCATACCAGGGGGATAACAATCGCCCCTATTCGAGAGGATTCTAGAGGTTGCATGGGAGGTGGATTTTTATGCCTATTTCTTGCAGGTTTTGCATATTGATTTTGCTTTTGGCACTTTTGTGGCACAAGGTGGTTCAACCCATGGTTTTCTATTTTTGGTTTAAGGTTGTAATCTACTCTAGGTTAATGGGTTATGTGTTTTAGATTCCACAAGATCCTATATATTATAATATTGTAAACATGAAGTTGATTGATGAAAAAAATGAAGTGTGGCTCTAAATATTTTGTTGGTTTTCGTAGAAATATATGTTTAATATGTTATTGTCATTGTTTAACGTTTTTGTTTATTAAGAATCTATGCATTTCATTACTGTAAAAAGTTTAAAAACTTACATGTGTGAAGGAATGTCAACACCTAGCATAAGTAGAATTACTGTAAAAATTTTAAATACTTACATGTGTGAAGGAATGTCAACACCTAGTATGAGTAGAATTACTGTAAAAAGTTTAAAAACTTACATATGTGAAGGAATGTCAAAACCTAGCATAAGTAGAAAATCTATCGAATAAAGGTACAAATAAAAAAAAAAAAAAAAAAAAAAAAAAAAAAAAAATAAATAAATAAATAAATAAATAAATATAAAATTATTGAACAATAACCACTTAGATGAAATAGAAAATCTAAATAAGAAAGAGAGTTCTTCAAAAGATAAAGAAATTATAGTCATTAATAATATAGATGAAACTATATCAGTAGTTAACTTCATGTAGCCTAACTCATTGCCCCCTCCAAAGGTGGTGGGAAGATAAATATAATAGATCATATCAAATAAAAAGGAACTAGTAGTATTGATACAAATTTAAAATGAGCTTATTGGGTTGTGTTTTGGCTAAATTAAGAAGAAGTATCTCCATGTTAATAGCCTATGTTTAAATATTTATTAGATATGATAAAGTTAGTTAAATTTAATGAATTTGAATTTGATGTGTTTAAATTCTACTTAGTGTTCCCTGGCATTCAATTGTTTCTCACCTTTTATGCTACTCAAAGAGATCAATTCATTATGGATTTGATAGCCAATCATAATTGTGAACACCTTGACCTAAAGAAGCTTTAATTCAAAAAAAGATAGAATGAGAACTCTTATCACCCAGAGGTAGAGAAAGTAAATGGGGATATGTTGTGGTGAGTAAAAATTTGCACTTTAATATTAACCATTTTGGATTTTTTGTTTCAAGAATTTTGACAAGATTGAAGCTTTACTTTAAAAAAGGATAGAATGAGAACTCTTATCACCCAGAGGTAGAGAAAGTAAATGGGGATATGTTGTGGTGAGTAAAAATTTGCACTTTAATATTAACCATTTTGGATTTTTTGTTTCGAGAATTTTGACAAGATTGAAGCTTTAATTTAAAAAAGGATAGAATGAGAACTCTTATCACCCAGAGGTAGAGAAAGTAAATGGGGATATGTTGTGGTGAGTAAAAATTTGCACTTTAATATTAACCATTTTGGATTTTTTGTTTCGAGAATTTGGTAATACAAATTTTGACAAGATTGTGAATTTTTGTTGCTTGAAATGTATTTTTGAATGCATAAATTGATTCAATTCTCCTAAAGTCCATTATTATTCCAACAAATTTATGTCAAGCAAAATTTTAACTAAAAAATATCCACTAAAAAAGGTAAAACATCAAATTTTAGACTAAGCTCTTGATTTTTGGTTATGGAAAGAAATATATATATATATATATATATATATGGTAGTGAAGTTTGGGATTGTAACATCTTTGGTAAATATTGAGCAAATAAAAAAGAGTTTTAGAATTTTTAATTTTAAAATTAAAAGTAAAACATGCTATGCTATCCTATCCTCCTCATAAAAAGAGTATCTTTCCTCCCTTTGATAGTATGGCTATGACTAAGTACTTAATGTATAAGTGTAATATAACTATTATGAAAGAAAAGAAGCTTCCTAGGATTGATGTCAACTCTAATCAAAGTCAAAACTCAAAAGAGGGTAACATAAATATGCCTAATCTTTGTTAAATCATAGGAGAATAAACTTCACTCTACATAATATTGATACCATTAAAAATATTTTTACAACCAAATTTATAAAGAAGTTGTCGAACATAAAGAAATAAAGGATAAAAGAAAATTAAGATATTAGAAGAAAGTTATTAACTCTTTTCTAAATAATAAAAGTATCTTTCTATTTTAAAACAACATTGAATAGTGTAAAGTAAAAGCTTTACATTTCTAAAATAATAATAAACACTCACAAACTCCATAGTAACACAAAATATTTAACTATTAAAATATAAAATGATCAAAAAATCTAATCTTTGTGATTCTAAAAAAGTGGAGAATGAAAAATACTTTCCTTTCAACTAATTTCAAAATATTTATAATAATATCAATATTCTTAATCTTTCAATTAAATATATTTCAAAATATTTATAATAATATCAATATTCTTAATCTTTCAATAAAACATTTATCGTTAAAAATATTTTTTAATATTCATAATAACTGATTTAATGAGGCATCCGCAGTTTCACAGTCTACATAACATAAAATTGTGTAATATATTCAATAATTTCTTCACACAATTGAGTGTTGAAATAGAAAGGAATTCTTGATCGTGGGTTGATATAGCCAATACAAAGGCTTTCCTTGAAATTGACCTATGATTCCATGGAATTAAAGTCTCCACAGCAAATTGCCATCATTCAATCAAAACTCTTCCCCTACGATCGATCATTTCATTATAGTTGTTATTTGTCTGGCATTTTATTATATTTACGAAATTTATGTCGTCACATTATTATTTTAAGGTCAAATTAATCTACATTCTCGCTTATATAATATTTTATTTCATTCACACAATTCATGCTTAGACTTTGGACAATTTCATTATTTTTAAATATTTAATTCGCTTATTTAAATTACCTCTCCCTAGCACATTTGAAATTTATACGAAATTCATATGTTCTACCATTCACTGGTTTTCTCGGGTTAAGTTACAAATTTGAAATTTATATAAAATTTATATGTTCACTATTTACTGGTTTTTTTTGCTAGCTTGTACTTTGCTTTTGGAGATTTTTTATAAAGTTTATTTGATATATTTCCATTAATATTATTAAAAATAACTAAATATTTTTTAGCTGATTCTTTTAAATGTATTTTTATGTTTCTAGGTTTTAAAAATTGATTTTTGCACATAGTATAGATTTAACTTGAAATTTATAGGAAAAATTAAATCATTTTTTATTTATAAAATTATTGAATTTTATAATTATTTAAGAGTATGATTGTTTCTGCATAGGGTAGTGGAGGGAATAGGTGGGACGAAGGCACAACAACTGTCCCACCAAGCAATGAATGGAAGGGATGTGTCATGCCACCCCTCCCCTGAATGAGTTTCAACATAAATCATTGATGGATTCAAGTATGTGAAATTATAACTGTATCAATCACCTTCATGAGAATGAGGGACATGAAACTTTGAACTCGCATTATTTCATTGCTATTGCAAGTTTATTTCTTGCTATTATATTCATGGAGACTTGTCATCCGCAATTGTTGCAACTTGTTGGGAAGGATTTCCTTGTTGAACATTCCCCCAGCTCTAGATCCTCTACTAGGTTCATCTATTATTTCCCCTCTCAAAATTCTCCATAATCATTTTTTTGTGTTTTGCTTTAGAATTGTTCACCCTTTGTTTTGGTTTTGCTTTAGAATTGTCTTATTTCCTATCACAAAGCTAAGCATTGTCTACATCAAGTTTGGCTCTAGTGTTGGCATTCTCCTCATATGTCTCTTCTTGACCCCCTTAACATTTCTTCCCCATCTCCCACCGAAGTAATCTTGTTCCAACCTCAATTTTTGTCACCTACTTGAGCCATGACATGACAAAGGGCTTACAATTAGCAAGGTGCATCCTATTACAAAGTTGAGAACAACTCGTAAGTGCAAATTAGGGAGGAACCCTCAACCTATCAATTCCATGAACAAATTCCTATTAAGATACAGTAGGAACTCCAAGTCACCAAACAAGGATTGGTGGGAGAAAGAGGGTTCCTTTCATATATCAGCGTTGCAACAAAGGTGACAACATAGATTCTATAGATATGTTATATTTGTCTAAGGAAAAATTGGTACTTGCACACAATGGATTTATATTGGTAGATGAAAACATTGCTTGGCATAAGAAAACATTGTCACAAATGAACGGATTGGCTCAAAAAATGGAGAACATTGCTCAAAAAATGGAAAACATTGCTCATTGGTAGATGAAAACATTGCTTGGCATAAGAAAACATTGCTACAAATGAAGGGATTGGCTCAAAAAATGGAAAAATCAGTACTTGCACACAATGGATTTATATTGGTAGATGAAAACATTGCTTGGCATAAGAAAACAGTGCTACAAATGAAGGGATTGGCTCAAAAAATGGAAAAATCGGTACTTGCACACAATGGATTTATATTGGTAGATGAAAACATTGCTTGGCATAAGAAAACATTGCTACAAATGAAGTGATTGGCTCAAAAAATGGAAAAATCGGTACTTGCACACAATGGATTTATATTGGTAGATGAAAACATTGCTTGGCATGAGAAAACATTGCTACAAATGGAGGGATTTGCTCAAAAAATTGTATGTTCCACCTAGTCCAAGGAACTCCAACGAGAAAACTAAAGACCCCATCAACGTGGATCCCTCTGAATCCTTAGTCTTTATGTCAGCGTCTTGGTTTACTAGTTTTTTTCTTTTCTCTACAATTTGTCATCCTGAAGATGCCAACTTGATAGAAAGTTTTAATTTTGAGAAAAAGAATATGTAATATTTTGTTTAGGCTTTGATTTCAAACTCCTCTTGGCCAAGAACTTAATGAATTTTGTCTAGTTTCCACAATTTGACCTCCCCACAAATTTTATCTTTACAAAAATTTCATGGTTATGTGATATAGCAAGGGTTTACACACCATATCAACTCAACCTGCAGCATTTAACCTTGCTTGATGGACCCTTTTGCAGTATCTTCACCTTCACAACAGTCTCGAGGTTTTCACCATCGCTACAATCTCAAGGTTTTAACCTTCATTGCATTCTTAATGTTTCAAATTTCTAGTAGTTTTAGGGATCGCACCTCCTCTGTGGCTTCTCTCCATGGACACGCACAAGCGTGCAAACAACTTTCTCATTTTCGACAATTGCTCCACACATTGTGATCAAAATATCTAAGTGATGGCTAGTGTTTTCATGACCACTTCTTCGATGTGTTTCCACTACACAATGCAGTGAACGCAATTACTACTCGATGGCAAGGGGTTTTATGTCATTTCTATAGTTGATGAACCTTTTTTAAAAACAACTTCCTTCTCTATGTTTGCATCGAGCATGAATAGACCTCTACATTCTTGGTGATTGTCTCAACCCTTGACTTTGATACCACTTGTTGATAATTATATCAAATGTGGAAAAATAATGACACAAAGATAACATAGAAGCACAACAACACAAATTTTTATGTGGTTACACTATGTCAAGGAAACAGATACTCTATTTTATTGCTCATGTAGATATATCTAACTTGGCACCATTACATTTATAATGGACGCTACTATGTGTTATACAAACTACTAAATACTTGAATTAAATTTTGAATTTTATAATTTTCTTTTAATTGTTGTCACAAATTTTAACACTATATTTTTAAAATCATATTTTATATATATAATATATATAATTATACATAATCATGTGTTTTTTATTTGTTTAAATGGAATTTAAATTAAGAAAAACTTATATTAAAAAAATTATTAAATATTTAAATAATTTATTAGTTGACATAATTAGTGTAATGATAAAGTAAAAGATTTTGGAAAATTTAATTGAAGTCAAAATTTACATTAAAAATAATCATTAAATATTTAAATATTTATAATTGACATAATAATTTTAATAATGAAGTAAAGGATTTTGGAATAATTTAATAATTTATTAGTTGACATAATTAGTTTAATGATAAAGTAAAGGATTTTGGAATAATTTAAATCAAGTTAATATAAATGACTTATAATTTTCAAGATAATAGATTATATTATAATAATAAAAATAAAAAATGTAAAATAGATTCAAGAAATACGTATACTTTTACAAATTAATAAATTTTTATATTAAATATAGTAAAAAAGTAAAGGTTAATTAGAGTATTTAATTATAAAGTGTTTTACATAAATATTTACAAATTTAATGGTTAATTGATTAATTAATCTCATTTTTAATTTAAAAACACATTAAATGAATGAAGTAATGTTTCAAAGTTGTGTGAATTTTTAAATTAAGTGTAGAAAGCACATTAAAACATGTAGAAGCAGACTTTTTACTAAGATATGTTAGTCATGTTAGTCTTATTTCTATTAAACATTAACAAAAACCAGTTTGGATAAAAATGCCTAATTCAAATCTTAAAATATGGTAGAAATAGCCTAACTTATTTAACAAGTAAATATAGATAAGAGTAAAAAATATATTTTTGCTCAAATCATGAAAAGAAAATCCAATGTTAAAGTACATAAAAAAAAAAAACCTTAATACTCTTAATTAAATAATGTCTAAATATCCATAGCATACCTTCATACATAATAAAATATCTTCGTACAATAACAACACTCATAAATAGAATAAAAATTTGTCCTCTCCATATCAACTCTAACCATCAATAAAAATTTGTCCTCTCCATATCAACTCTAACCATCAATAATAATAATACAACCTAATCTAATATTAATAATATTAGAATTTAGTTACTCTCCAAGGAAACTCTAACCATCAATCATAATGTTCCGTTTTCGTCAAAATGAAAATATCAACTTTTACTTTGAAAAAATAATATTATACATAACTACAAAATATTTTGGTAAAAAGCAAATATGAAAGTGTCTCATTTTTAAGTGGGACATTCCCTATTCGCTCTTACATGTGTAAAAATGAAAATATCAAACTTTTACTTTGAAAAATTAATATTATACATAACTACATATTTTGGTAAAAATTAATACTATACATAACTACATATTTTGGTAAAAAGAAAATATGAGGTGTCTCATTTTTAAGTGGGACATTCTCTATTACATGTGTCCTTGTGATCTGACAGGAGAAAAGGGGACAATTCCTTGGGGTGCCCACATCCCCTACCCTCGAGAATGCATTCCCATGTAACACTGAAATTAAGAAATTCTTTCAAAAGAAGGAAAACCTGACATCTAAACTTTGTTAACCATACTTAAGTCTAATTAAACCATGGTAAACTTTTGTGGATAAAATAGCTGTGAACAATGGTATTGGCAATCTTGGTAAATTTTCAAGTTATGTTTAAATTTTGATGCTGAGAAAGCACATAGACTACATGGACTTTCAGTGTATAGCTACCATTGATGCAAACCTAGAAATTCCAATAAGTGGTCTCTTCTTGGATCAATTTTCTTGGCCGTCCATTAGAGCAAAGTTTAAAAATACATGCATCTCTTTGCTGAATTTGAATATGCAAGATCCTCAATGAGAGAGATGCTGAATTTGAATATGCAAGATCCTCAATGAGAACTTCATTTAAGATTCCAACATACAACAATCTCTATTCTCTAACATATAAATCCAAGCTTGAATCGGAAAATTAAATTCATATCCAGTGGTTAGCTCCACAATTTCAATACCCTTCATATAATCGGAATTGGCTTCCTTGATAACAAAAAATTCTAAGAATGTATATGTGCATTTGAATCTACAGTTGATAGGCAATGCTGGTTCGATGAAGGTTTTACAAGGGACTATGATACAAAAGAAGAAAAAGAAAATTGACACAGGTCCTGATATAAGCCAATTCTCAATCTATGCGTGACCTACGAATTTTACCTCCTCCATTACTGGCTTTCACAATTTGACCTTTGCTTGATCTACCCATGTCTGTGCAACATGCACAATAACCAGTTTTGGCCTGAAACAATCCTTTCTTTGTTATTGCCGACGATTCACCATCCCATACCACAAGCTCTATCTTTGACAAGTGCACAGAAAGAACTGATTGGTAGCAAATTCAAACCATTACCCAAAAGACTTGGGTAGCACAAAAATCCCCAATATAAATGTACTTGTCAAGTTCAAGCTGCCTTAGAGATGCGCAATGCTTGCCACAGCTTCATGTGGGCTGTTTATGACTGAGCTGATTGGTCCTGATGCTCGTGAAACAGGGGTCTGCTGAAATGGCATTGGTGGTGTTTGTTCTGAACTAGCGATTCCCAAATCTTGATAAGTATGTCCACTTGGTACTCCAGAAAGGTTTGTTCCACCCTGACCAGACATGCTCTCCTCATTATTTCCTCCCTGCACCATTTTTAGATTCCCTGTAGTTTTCTGGATTGAAGATGTCTGCACAGAGGACGTGCTTACAATGGTTCTTGCCTGAGCACATATATTAAGATCAACAAAATGAACTCCATTTACTTCATCTTGATGCAAGCCATCTGCAGCAGGATAGCCCAAGTCTATCAATATAATATTACTAAACCACGATTAGCATGAATGATTAACCATGTCCTTTACAAAGGGAAATTGGTTATTAGAATGTCACCTGATTCAGATTTTTGCTCTGGAGATTTTTGCAACACACTTGCTGCCTGTGCACAGTGAGGAGAAAGAGTTGGATGGGGACTATCAGATTGCTTCTGGGTAGAAGCCATGTCATTCAGAGAATTGTATTGCTCATGTAAAACTGTAGTCCCTGTATGATTAGCTTTAACCAATCCAGCAGGCAATATCTTCGCAGGACTCCTCACACTAGAGGTACTACCTAGTGATAGACTTGGAAGGCCACTCGACAAGGTACTACCAGGAACCTGATCAGAAGGAGTCACTGATGCAGGTAGAATTTGCTGCCGTTGATCCTGTTGTGGATGGCGATTACTGACTGATGGCTGAGAGTAATTTAAACCCGGAATCTGTAGGTGTTGCTGGTGAACAACAGCATGCTGAGCTGGTTGAGATGACAATTGGGATTGTTGTACTGGTTGTTGCAAGTAATGTTTTTGTTGGAAAAGCAGCTGCTGGTGAATCTGTTGTGAATAAGATTGCTGTGGATTGAAATGAGCTTGAGTATAATATTGCTGATTCTTTGAACCGGTAACTTGACCAGGTCCTATTGTAGTAGCTGACTGCGTTGTCTGCTGCGGCTGCTGCTGCTGCTGCTGCTGCAAAGGCTTGTTGCCTGATGAGCTTGGGGACATGTGATTAGGGGATGACCTTTTCCCTGACATTGGAGCTATTGATCTCTGTGGTAATGAAGCAGTTGCTTTACCTCCAGTCAGAGTCTTTGAGGTTGGAATTCCCGTTGTCTTTGATTTAGACATTGCCGCAGGGCTAGAGTTACTGTGTTGGTTACGGGATTGTTGCCCATAATTCTTTGTGCTTGTAGTAAATACAGCTTGAGGTATGGCACCACCAGCTAAATTAGCCAACAAATTGGAGCTAACTTGCTGATGACGTACTTGCTGTGAAGAATTTCTTATAGGTCCAGCCACAACAGCTTGATGGGACGTACCAGCTGAAGTAGGCATAGCTGAAGACACCTTCCACTCTGGAAGATGTTGATCATGCTGCTTGTGAGACTGTCCACTTATACTGGCCTCTTGGGATTTGCTAAGGTTGGAAGCCCCTGTGATGTGATCACCATAATTTGATGGTATAGACTGTGCCATACCTTTTACCCGGCCCACTGCCTGTTTTGTACTCTGATTGCACTGTTGTCCCTTGAGGCTCATTTCCATACTTGGATCAAATCCATGAGATTGCATGGAAACCTGCATTTGTTGCTGCTTGACATTATTCTTTCCTCCAAAAGCAGTCATCAAGGTAAAATCTTGAGAATGTCCTGTTGAGTTTGGGGCCAGCAACGACACGGAATTGGCATTATTATTTGAGTTGATTGGTGAATCTTGACTATAGAGATTCTTCTGACCCAGTGGAAGTTTTCTATCTGCAGTTGAGGCAGTATCTACTCCATTGGTATAACCACTCTCTGCTTGACTTGTTTGTGATGATGAGAAGAGATGGTGCTGCTGTGAACTTGAAGGTGTTTGATGCTGTGGAGATGAGAAGTTGAATTGCTGCTGATGCTTCTGGGAAGAGGATCCTGTATTACTCTGATTTTGTTGACCTTGCTGCTGAGGATGGCTAGGTGGATGCAACAAATGTGCCGCATAGAAGGAGCCATTGAAAATCTGAGGATGCTCATGATGATTATGTGTTCCAGAGTTTGTTGCTCCAAAGTGCATCGGTGGAAGAGGGAAATGGAACCCAGTTTGAGGGAACATAGCTAAGTATTGAGCTTGTGCACTGGCCATGCTCGCTAAGCTGCTATTAGCTGCTCCAGTTCCACCTGTTAAATTTGTAGAGGCTCCTGCGGGCAGAGGAGGCCCTGTTCCTGAATTTTTACCGTTGACCAAAGGACAAGCATTACCTGTGTTGACAGCTACAACACTGGTCGAAGCTCCTGATTCTGTAATGGGAAACCCAAAATTTGGAAGATTGGGCTGTACATATATGATTCGAAATTAAGATTGAGCAGATATCAAAAGAAATCTTAGCATCCACTGACGCCTAAATATCAAGTAATAACTGGAAAGTGAATCCTACACTGAAGATTCGTACCTGAATGGTGACTGAAGATGTTGGTTGTATTTCTTGTTGTTGTGGCTTCCTAAGAACATCCATGTAGGAAGATGTGGCTTTTTCTTTCAAATTATGACCACTTATTGCAGCCAGTGCAGCCGTTGCTATATTACTCTCATTAAAGGATGATCCCATTATGTTTGAATTTCTAGCCGATAAGAAGGGATCAGATCCTGGTAACGAGCTTCCTAAAATCGGCTCTGTTGCAGGAGCAAAAGGAATATTCATATTGTATGGTTTACCTCCATACAAAGCAGTTGGGTTGCCATAGGCAGCAGTCCAGAAGGGATTACGAGCCATTTGCTGTTGATAATCAATGAAGTGAGCTATATATGCATGAGTTGCAGATCGCTTTAACATTTGCCACCGCTGCAAAATGAAGCCAGGCCACAATAAAATTAAAATCTCAGTCCGCTTAAAAAAACAAGGCTGCTTCAAACGCACTGATAACATTCCCCAAACCTACTAACTTCAGTGACAAAAAGCCAAAAATTGCATTCCTTATTTATCAGGGTTACAATTCGTAAACTGCATTCATAAAAACTGCCAATTACACAGAGCAATCATTACCAAGAATTGACCAGCGTACATCGATAATCAACAAATTAAAGGACTCACCATGCAATGTAAAATAGTCCACAACTAAAGGATCAGTGGAAACAAATTAGCTACCTGTATGCCTTTCATCAAGTTTCCTTCAACAGGCATCATTCCAGGCAGAGATGGTCCAGGCCAAGTAGCCGCCGCTGGTCCAAAATACCTGCTGAACAAATCCTTGTTTCAGCTCAGAAAATGATTGCTTATTACAAGCAACAACAAAACAACATGATCAACATAACAGGGTAGAGAGATGTTCATACCCAAGAGCAGATAAGGCTCCAGGCCACCCTGCTACAGCCATGGATATGGGTGAAGGTCCAGCAGCTCCATTGGTGGAGCAACTGACAGCACATGAAGCTGAAACGGCAAGAGATGGAACATCTGATGGAACCCGGCAGTTAGAAATATGATGATGTATATTAGAATGAAAATGTGACCATGACTAATGGAAGAGACTTTTTAGATGGAAAACAAGCAAGCAAACAAAATCCATAAATTGAATTTTCAGATTAATCTCTTGTCACTAAAAGAGCAAGTTCACTAACCAGGTTTCTCTTGTTTCTGCATTCTTGAATCAGTGTTGGTGATTCTCTCCTGCTTCTGTGGCAATAATTTGCTTGAATCATTATCGTTTCCTCGCATACTGTCTACCTGACTTTCTTCCTTAATGTTTTCGACCTTTATATGTCTTTCAACAACACTTTCCTCTATAAGGTCTCCCTTACAAGAGCTCTTCTCCCCTTCTTTGTACTCTGCACTATCTTCCCTTTTCTCCTGATCTCTTACTTTATCTACTGATATAGATTTGCCTTCAAATGCACTGCTGACTCCCATCTGTTACAATCACAAAGCAGAATTTACACGAAATACTTCAGCAATGACATGCATTACCTAAGTGTCTGCAATAAACTTTTATACACTAATATACTTCATCCTTGTTATAGGCAATTTATCCCATATTTCAGAAAACTACTAGACAACCTGGGATGCAAAAAGTGAAGCACTCTTACAGTTCCTTCTGCTGGCAATTCAGTAGTGGCTCTGTCTGCCGCAATAATGGTACTGTCAATCTCTGAAATGTTAGCTTCTTTCTCTGGAGGTACCTGAACAAAAACCCATCATATAGTTATTTAGACCACCTCTCTATCTATCGGGAAAATCAGAAATTAAAAGTTGATTGAATTGACAAAAAAACATACCATCAGGTCTATCTCCATTTTCTCTAAAGAAGTAGTCTTAGCATCCACGATTGAAGGAGACCTGTCCAGACAGAAATCCAACAAAGCAGCTTAAGGAACTGGAGGGAAAAAAAAAAAACCTAACTACAGGAAATTGCATGCATGTGCATCTGTGTTCTGAAAGACTTACAACACTGGAGATTCAAATTTCCCTATTGAATTTTCAGATGGCAATGCATCAGTCTGCCTATCAATCTTCTCTGCTTCTATCTGATTTCTTTCAGATTCAGAAACGCCTTCCACCTTTACAGGAATATCCGCCGTTTTTGCCGCCTCTGGTAGGGGGACAATAACATCTGAATCCTCAAACTTAACACTAATCTTTTCGCTTACTGTAACTGTTTCCCTGGTCAGCTCTCCATATCTCTGACCAAAGGACGAAGATGTAGTATGATTCTGAGTTGCAGAAGTTGTAGGGGGCAACACATTTGTAATTTCATTGGTAAACCCACCAACGCCATCTGCATTGTCAGAAGAACCAATCTCCACCCCCGTAGATTGACAATAAGCGAGTGCAGTTGCAGGAGCAGCAGGGGATCCAATTTCATCAATCTTAGTGGGGCGAGGCCTTTTCTTCTTGGGACCTGCAAAGAGATTTCAGTACATTTCAATTAAAAAAATCAACGAGGAAAAAATAAGATCAAGCATGAGACTGCAGTCAATCAAAAGAAAGGCAAATATACCCTCGGTCGGTTGAGCCAATCGGGACGGAGAAGCAGAAATGGGAGATGATACAAGCATAGGAGATGAAACATTTGGAGGCAAAGAAGGAGAAGATGACGAGGCCGCCTTCAAATCATTTAAATTTTCTTCTGCACTAGTAATTTGGCTTGCAAATCCAAACAATACCTCCGCAACTTCGACTTCTTGCTCTGAAAATGCTGCCGACACCTGCATAATTTAAATCCCAACAAATTATCAATCTAACAGAATCCATTTTTTTGGGTATCTGTAGAATTTTGAAAAACCCAGTGGCTTATAATAAATCTCCTTTGGAAATAGACAGAATAGAATAAGCCACAGCAGTTGGCTGAGGCTATCGATATACCTTTAGAAATTTTGCAGGACGGGGTTTCGTTCCAATGGGTTTCTGCAATAAATCTAAACTCGGTCAAGCAAAAAAATACCAACTCCCCATAAAACTCCGAATCCCAACTCAAAGAAACCAAGTAGATTCACAGATAAAAGAAACAGACCATTCTTTTGGCTGATTTAGCCGCCGATGGGGAGGGCGAAACGCTTCGAATCCTTCCATTACAATTAGAAGGAGACGGCACCTTTGCTCCAGAAAAGCAATGCAGAGCTGTGGCGGTAGCATCTGGAATGGGCGGCGCTGACGATGTCCCTTCATGAGCTCTCTTCACATATGCTGTATGTATAAGACCAGTCAATAAAGAAAAGAAAAAACACAATAAAAACAGTTATACACCAAGAAAACCTCTACCTCAACCTCAACCTCTACATTATGGATTGCAATTCCCTTCAAAATCAATCAATCCACCCACCTGAACGGACCTTCCGGGGAATCAAACCCAGACCTGCGCTAATAATGTTGTTCTCAGGAACCTGCACAAAATCACAAATTTTGCTCAAGGCCAAAGAAAAGAAAAAACAACATAAATACCAGCTTCTTCTCTCTGTCGGTTTTGAATGCATTCATTTTGTTGAAGTCTGGTCCGGTTCGCTCACCTTCTGTGGTAGCTTAAGCTTGGGAGCCGAGGACGAGGACTCCCTCCTCCGTCTGACCTGTGGGTGTTCGTCATCCTCGTCAGAAAAAACAGGGGAACAGCGAGATGGGGAAGGGCTAAGCTGTTCCATGGTCTCATACCCATCTTCTTCTTGATCATGATCACTACCGGGGAATTGAACCTCCGACAACGCGCTGCGTTTCTTCTTGTTATTTCGGCTCCGGGAAGAAGAAGAAGCCGATGAACCCAACACAGGTTTTTCCTTCCTGGATCTCTCACGCGGCGCTCTCAATGACACTGCATCCTCTGCAACAAAAAAGCCAAAAAAAATGCCTCAGAACTTTGATCGAATTCGCTGCTACATTCCAATAACCAAATCAATTCAGATCTAACAATATGCATTTTAAACTACCTTGGGAGGATTCCTTAAAGGCACTCCGAGGCCTGCGAGGAGCAGAAAAACCGCCCCTCATAATTAAACTAACGATATCGAAGAAAAATCAAATGAATCAAACGAATCCGGCACAGCCCACAAGCCTCCGCTAATTCTTGGCCCAAACACTGCACGAAAACGAAGCGGGTTCCAGGAGAAATTCCCGAGAGCTTCTTCCATGGACAAAATTCCTGAGCCTGAAGACTGGCTATACTTCTTCCTTCCTGCACACTCCGAAAACAAAAACCACACTAAAATACCAAAAATCCCAACTTTCCTCGCACACACTTTTTGATGACGATCATCATTAGCATGAGTTCCTCCTCCCCCTGATTCATTCGTCAATCAACGCTACGGATTCCCCCTGTTGAAGTGGCATCCTTCTCCGCCGTCCGATCCACCCTGCCCAAATCTGCCACGTCACTGTCTCGCTCCCACGTGGAGCCCCGCCATTCGCCTTTCCCGGCCCCCCTCTGTTGGTACGCTGTCCAAATTGGAAACTTTCCCTATTATTCCTTTTTCACCGCCCCTCGGGTGAATTTTCTCATCCGTTTTTTTAACCCAGGTTGACCCCGTCCAGACTAGGTCTGGCCGAACCAAATCGCCTCGGTCGAACACGCGCTGGTTTCTCTAGTTCCACGTGGCGAAATCTAGCACCAAAACCGTCCGATCTCTCTCCTTGCCCTACCGTCAACGGTCCAGATTTTGTCATAATCCCGTCGGCCCAGACCGTTAGACCCTCAGGCTCGGATCCCCCGAACCTGTTTCCTCTTCGGGTAAATGTCGAAGAGGAGTGAAAACTGCCGTGAAGTAACGGCCTCCGGTGGTCCGACTTCTTTGCCACCCGACTTAATCGAGTACGGAAATTAACGTATGTGCGCGGCGTGTGAGCCACCAGTTTAGGGAACCCTCGGTGGGTCCCACCAGATGATAATGAAGTGCCAGAGTGTATTATCCATCCCTTTTTTCTTTATTTTCCTCCAAATTTAGTCTTCCCCAATTTCTCGGCCAAGTCGGAATCATCTTCCCCTTGTCGGATCACTAGGGCTTACGACATCAAATGGTTGGACCCCACGTCCTCCACCCTCTGCAGGTTGTGTGGTCAAATCAAATTCGAAAATAAAAACAAAACTTAATTAAATTCTCTGTGATTTTATTCATGTTGCCCCTGGGGCTTTTTCTTTTTCTGCATGAGTTTCGTTTTATCCGTATAACATTATTTTTTAAAGCTGACCTGGCGTTTTCACATTTTTTATTTTTTGAAGATGACGTGGCGTTTTTATATTTTTTATTTTTTCAATAGCGTTTTCACATTGGATGTGAGAGGCAGCATATTTTAAAAATCATGTGTAAGAATGTTTTTCCTTTTGGGGTTTTTTATATATTCTCCCTAACTACTAATAATGACCAAATCACCCATCGCGTTGGTTTGTCCAATCAAATCAAACAGCTCAGGTAGCTTAATCCTCCTTTTAACCATAATAACAATGTATTATTTCTTTAGCCTCAAGTATTGGGACAACCCAACATAAACTTTTATGTCATTTAAATCCCTCCCATATGTGCGTATACTTTAATTTATATCTATCTAGGTGGTTGTTCCGGCTCACCTAAAATCCATGTAGACGTTCTTAATTTTTTAATTAGTTTTTATGGTTTAGTATGAGGTTTTGGGATATGTTAAAAATAATTGCATTTTTTAAATAATATTCATATTTATTTTTTAATTGGTTTTAAACCAACTATTTAAATGTTAATTAAATTTATTTTAATTTATAAAATTACTTTTAAATGTTAATTATATTTATTTTAATTATAAATTATATTTATTTTGTAAAGTGTATTTTGTGTGTAAGATGGTTATGAGATGTAAATTAGTTAATTTTCTTAAGATTTAAGGGTTTAGTTTCTATTAGATTTTAGGTTTAAATTTTATGTCAAGAAGTTGAAAATGGTAGTTAAATAGTGAAAATTAGTTAGTTTTTGTGGAATTTAGTTTTCATCATATTTTAAGTTTAAACTTTATAAAAAAATTGGAACATATCATTCATTTATCCAACATTAAAATTAATCTTAACTTAAACACAAATAAATATTTAAAAAAATAGATTAAACAAAATAAATAATGAAAATATATTATTTCAAAAGTATATAAATAATTCCCCGATCAGGGTGTAAGCTAGACCTAATGGGCACACCTTGGCCCACAGATTAATGCAAATCTCAAAGAAATCTACGGTCGCCCTTCACATGCATGCAGCACTTGGAGAGGTGGCGGTGCGCATCCGAAGGTTAATTGCCAACCCAAAAGGTGGCAAAGCCATTAAGTTAGGAGAGAAGGTGAGTTCCTCCTTTGTTGCGTTGGTTAATTTGGTTTGTTTACTCCATTCGTTGTGGATTTAGTTTGGGTTGTTCGTTCTAGGGAAAACATGGGTTCAACCTCCTTTTGGTCTCGGATTGGGTCATTGGTATGTCCCCGCTCTTAATTTTTCTCTCTCTACATATATGGATTTTTGTCATGGCCCTCCAATCTTTGGGATGCATGGTACTGTGGTAGGTTCGCGAGATTGGAATAGCATGTTTCTAGAGTGTAGCATGGTCTGGTCATTACTATGTGTTGAGGCGCTTGTTTTTTATGTCCTTGTGTCTATGGTCTATGAGATTTGGTTGTCACGTATTGGACCTCACAGGGTTTGGTTGGGAGGCTGCACTAAGCGTTGTGGTATTCCTTACCTTGATTATTGCGGAATTGTAAGGGTTTTGGTTTTTGGCTAGTTTTTTTTATGTCTTGGGTATTTTGATTATGTATGGGTTTGAAACAGGGCCAGCACTGTCTATAAACATTGGCCTGGCCTTAGTCAGTATAGGGTTGTGGTTTGGAGCGAACTATTGGAAATGTTTAGTGTCAGTCTAGCCCCAAAGGCTAGGGTCTGTTCTATCTGGTTCCGCTGCATGGTTGTGTGTGGGTCCTGGTCAGGGGGCATCCCTTAGCTCAAATTCTGTCAGTATAGGCCAACTGTGGGAATTTCAGTATCATCTTTGCAACCAAGGCATACTACATTTGGTTTTGGCTCAAGGTTGTATGTGGCTTTTGGTCAAGGGGAAGCTCACTGGTCAAATGTTCTTTATTTCTTCAACGCACAGTTATGTTGGTCAAATCGATTAAACATGAGACTCACCCAAACCATTCTAGAGTTTTTCATGTGGATGGTTTTTTTTGTCAGTTTAGGCCCGTCAGTGGGCATTGGTGGAACAGTGATAGAAGTGGAACCGTAACGCCGTGATGGTTGATGGTTGACAGCAAACTTTCGAACTGGTTCCTTATTTGGTTAGTTTCTTTTGTAATTTCATTGACATGTCTTCAATGCTGGAGCAACCCTCGACAACGTCGAGCTTCTAAGCTTAGATTGACTCTATTTGGGTCGACCTCCAGATCTCGACATAGGACATCATTTGATTTGTAGGTGCAGGAATATGGTTCGGGCCTCTAGTAAAGGAAGGAATGGCCGAGGAGGTCATGGCCATAGGAAATAGAGGAAAGCCTCCCCTCCCCAGGCTAGTCAACCCAGCTCATCCGGGGGCATTGCGCATGGGCGTGAATTGACAGCTCGAATTATTCAGGAAGCCCCTTAGGCATATCACTCAAGCAATTCAACTCCGGTCAAGCAGCTCATTGCAAATTGGGAAGAAGAGATACAACAGAGTAAGGAGGGTTTGGAAATTGATTTAAATGAGTGGCAAACTTTGATTCCTGACCCAGTCCATAGCCGTGGAAGATCCTCTCAATATAAACAAACAGTCCACCTGTTTTGGATGATGAAGAGCATAATGGCTAAAGCATTGGAGCAGTTTCCACCTTATATGCATTTGCCCTCCCATGTACATTCAAATTATACTAAAGAGTTTCAAAAGATCCAATTTCAATTGCAGCAACAGAATGCATGTCTCAACCACATAGAGCAACACATCCCCTATATTCCCCACACGAAGCTACTAGGTTCCACTGTGAAGGACCCTGCTCCAGTGGACTTCGTTGATGATGAGTAGTGGCAATGCACCCATGGTTATAGCTTTGTATGAAGTTGTTTCAAATTTTTAGGCATATTATCAATTATGTTTATAGGTATCAAGCAAATGGGAAGAACAAAGACTCTTAGACATATATAGTGTGGCTTGTTAGACTTATTATTTTTTGTTTCTAGATGGCATATTTTGTGGTTAGGTGGCCAATAGACCTGGTTTCCCTGAGGGCATGTTGAGGCCACCTAACCTACCAAGCTTACAATATATATATATATATATATATATATA
>APFE030157379.1:109103-162301 GCA_000404065.3 Pinus taeda
ATATATTTAATTTCATAATGCAAGCTTTTGTAATTCATAATTTATACAATACTCTTCTGGAGAAATCACAAAGTAGTTTGTGATTTTGTGATTTTTGGGAAGAGAATTTGTATAGATATATTTAATATTAAAAGAAATCATAGTAAGTGGTGAATCAATAATTTCGGATTGAATTACAACAACTGTCATTTTTTATCTTAAGACTCGGTCTAACTTATAGACGAAATAACTTCTTTTACTTATAAACTTAAATTTTTAAAAAGCTCAGTCTAACTCATATACGAAATAGCCTCTTTTATTAAAAAATATTTTATAGATCAAACAATGTAAACTTAAGTTTTTAAAAATATCTATAAGATTTTAATTAAAATTAACGGAAAATATTACTTTATAAATAATCATTTAATCTATTAGTTAGATATTCAAATTAAATTACTACAAAAATGATTCTTTATTCTTTGTTGATTACTTTTATTAATAACAACACCATTTGTCCTTTTATCCTTTAATTAATACTTTATTTTTACTATTTAATAATAGAAGGAAAAATTATTAATAACAATTTCATCTTTACTTAATACTTTATTTTTACTATTTAATAATAGAAGGAAAAATTATTAATAACAATTTCATCTTTACTTACTCCATAAATATAACTTTCACATTACCAAGGTATAAACTATTATTGTTGAACAAGCCAACTTATCCACGTAAGTCTCTCCATGCATTCTTGTTTTGATTTTTCTAAACTTAACTAATTTTTTAATACTTTTCATTTTGATTACACCCATTTAAAATGTCGCCTGTCAACTTCTTTTATTAAGAGCCACACAACTGCTTACAATGATACATGTAGTCAACCTTATTGATTCACCGATCAAATTTAGCATTTTATATATTATTTAATAATATTATTAATAATATTTTTTTATAATTATAATATTTTTTATTAATATTGTTTTAATTAATTATAATTTAATGTTTTGGTGTGATAATGATTTTGATGTGAAATTAGATAATATATTTTTTATTAATTAAATTTATTTTAATGAATGTAATGTTATGTGAATATAATTATATAATTTTATGATAATAAATATAATTATTATAGTTAATTAAGATTATTTTAGGTAATTGAGTAAAATGGTTGTATTTTTTTATTATTTAGATTTAAATTTTTTTTTATTGTGATCGGATAAACTATAATACTTTTGGGATGATTTCATATATAAGTTTCAAATCTTATAAACTTTTAAATAAATATACCGAGCAAACTCTTAAATAAGTATTACAAACAACTTATTACTAACACAAGTGAATTAAGAAAAGCATAAGAATTAACTTCCCATTTAGGATTCAAAGTTTTTTTCATTTGAGATGTTTGCTTTTTTATTTGGTCATCTACGAATTAAAGCTACGTGCTTTTTAAAAAAATTAAGCGAGGCAATCATTAATACAAGCTTAGTATGGTTGATCTTGAGTTTGTATTTGATTAATGGAGTGCCACCAAGAATACGAGCTTAATATGGTTGATCTGAGTTTGTATTTGATTGATGGAGTGCCACTAAGATCAAACATTACCTTTTTACTTTAGACATGATCCTAATAATATTTTCATTTTTTTTTTCAATGAAAGTTCAAATATTTTATGTTTGGTTTATTTTATTGGAATTAGATAATATATTTTTTTTTATAAAATTATAATGTATGTTGTAAAAGGATAATAGTTTGAATGAAAGTTAGTACTTTTACATTAGTTTTTAAAAGCTTTTTTGGTAAATTTTGTAAGTGATTTTTATTAATAAGAAAATATGATATTGATAGTAGTATTTATCTTTTTGATCAAAAATTTATTGGGAGGTTAATGTCTTAATTAGGTGTATAGAAAACCATTAAAATTACGAGTTGGACATTAAGATATAAAAACTTAAACATGAATATAAAGCACAATTGTCTTTTATATCAGTTATATCCACTAAGGTGGTTGAGCATTACAAATCTACTAATAATGACAAGAGAAAGAGCTAAGTAAACCTCAAAGCAAGTAATTATTCCCTACACATTAACCAAAAGGAAGGTATGAATGTTGCCTTTCTGGTAAAGGAAATAGTGAGTGTAAGGCGTTGGAACAAAACATATATCTTTGAAGGTTTGGAGAGAAAAACAAGTTGCCACGAGAAATCCATAAGATAGTGCCATTGTCCATTATGGAATGACAACTGAATCTGAGATAATGACCGAGAGAGGGGCAAAGAGTTTTCTTGTGGAGAGATGATAGTCAGGGATGAAATATTTACTAGTGGAACATTGATTACAATGGGGGTGTCATTCACCTCTGTTGACTTAGTCTCCTATTCAAAGACCATGAATTTCTCCACCCTTGCCAACCTAGTCCCATTGTCATCAAGGTTGAAACATATGTTCTGAAGAATCCTCTTAATATCCTCCTGACCTACAAACAACTTGTAGTTATCTTCCTACTTGTCCCGAAGAACCATAGGAATCAGGGTTTCCATCTGTTGGTGTGATGTTATGGAATGTGGAAAATGAAGTCAACTCTTCCTGAATCTCCTCGTATCCAATATCTATTTCAGGTTGCCTCCAACAACCTTTTAATAATAAAAAATAAGACCTTTCATCAAATTATCTTGACTCAAGGAGGAGAATTATAACACCCTCCTCCCACATCTACCCAAGGAACTAGCCAACCAAGGTAAACATGTGACGAGAGGCTACTATGATCTAATTCAACCTCCTAGGTCACCCTATGAAGTGGAACCGACAAAACACAACCAAACTAACCATCCACACCTCCTACAGAACCTCCAAGGGATACCCCGCCTTTCTAGGTGACCAACCCTTGAGGAAACTCAACAGTTCAAGGACCTAGAGCCCTAGTCGCTCCCTTGCTAATCCCTCCAAGTGACTGAGGGTCCCAGTTTCTCCCATGAGCCTACTTGAGTGCGATTGTAGCCTTTTTCTGCCATTGTTATGCCAGCGACTGCAAGATTTAAGGCTAAATTCCAAGGCTAGGACCCAATCATTGCCTAGAACTTCATGGAATTTACAGAAATGAAAAGAAACATAGAGACAATAATGTCAATACAAATTCTTGAACAAAGACTTGACTAGACCCCTACTAGCCATGACAGGCATTTCGTCAAACATATCACAAATACGCATTCAATAGGTCCTAATAACAGATCTAAGCATAAGGGTCTGTTGATGGTGCTAGACCCACCAACATGTCAAGGGGATCTCCCCGGTAAGAAGTCCCAATTAGACCTCAAACCATTTGGTGTAGGAGTCCCAGCAGTGGGTTGTAAGGTAATGCCTTGACCAAAGTGTCGCACAGAGGCAAGTAGAATAACTCTATCAGCAACAAGGGTGTGACTAATTCAGTGAGTCAAAGAAGCTATATGAGAGGTTCCAACACTTTGAAAGGAGAAGGAGGTGAAGGTGAGTTCCAGGTTGAAAGGGATCAATCCCAACTCGGTTAGAAACACACAACACAAAGTACATGCACAGCTTTCGGGGGAGTAGTCCACTTGGATGTTGCAGTCGCATCATACAAGGTAAGATAACACATACAACACTCACAGCTAAGTCTGAGACGAGTGTGATGGTTGTTATAGCAAGGTTCAAGTGAAAGGTCTATCTAATGTCTGGCAGAGCAATCCACAAGGACGGTGAACCCATTAACAACATATGCAGCACATTAACAACAAGATTCAAATAATTGCATGTGAATCAGTTCATACACAAGTACGTAAGTTAAGAAACACATATCATTAAAGCAACCGAAGCAGTCCAACTACAATAACAACATATGCATGAAAATGTGATGGCTATTATTATATAAAGAAGGGTAAGTCACAATCATATAATACATCCATGTAAACCTGCTAGCCCCAACAATGGAACATTACAGCCACATCCGTCTGCTCCTCCAAAGAGATCTACTAGCTCCGTGCAGTGAAGAAGCCAAGGCGCGTTACAATACTGTCCAAGACTTCTTCAAAATAGTCTTAGTAGAAGCTTGGATGACCGAAAGCCTATACAATGAGTTATGAGGGACTATTTATAGCAAAGGGTGGGGTGACCCTTGAAATTCCCCTTTGTGACAGTTCAACTACCCTCATGACTCTTCACCTACTCTATGACTGTTACATCCAACTATTGACACTTGACTTACACTTGACATGACTCAACATTATAATGCACATGTACTCATGTGAGACAACATGGCTTGAGCAAGCCTTGCAAGACATCACTAACACTCGGTCCGTTGTGGTGAGACTAACTCTTTGACATGCTTGTGATGGTGAAGGTGGTGAGCTGATGCCAAGCTTGGTCTTCCATGATGGTGTGCACGCACCTCATGGTGACATCTTGCTGAAGCGAACTCTTGCCTCTTTTTGCGACCAGTGCATTGGTTCGGCCCCTTCATCCAAACCATATGTTAACATGCGCATGGTCTTCTTCGGTACAGTTGAACCGACAACATGCTGATGCATAGTGTTCGTGCTAATATTCAAGTGTGTGCTAGTGGTCATGCGCATCAACTTGTCGAAGTACATGTTCAGCCCCAGTTGGACTTGCTTCTTGTCTTCACCTTGGTGAGTGTGTTGAATGGGTTGTATTGCATGCATGCGCTCAACGACATGCATGCTGTTGAATCCCTTGCATGCGATCAACAACACTGCTCACCATGTCTACTCTATGTCAGCTGCTGGGATCGATCCTTAACTTGTATGGGCGCAGTTTCATCTATGAGTGCATGTTGCGCCCACTGTTGTTCCTGTTCATGTTGCAACTCATTCGTCTATTTGTGCAGCTTCATGTTCTTCCTGAGTTGCTGCTTCAGCACATGCAACTCCTTCTTTGTTCCATCTTTTTCCTTCGCACAATATTCATGTCGTGTCGTCACTTCATAGCCGGAGTCTCCAAATTTGCTTTCATCATCAATGGACCTGCTTGAGCTTGCAACTTTGTTCCGCCTCTGTGTTGTCAACGACCTTCCTCTTGCATTCGTTGCATTCAGTATGTTGCCTTCAGTTGTTGTTCATGATGTTGCTTGTTGTGATGTTGTTGCTTGATGTCCTTTTCTACGAACAAATTGATGTCTTCGTGAGTAGGCAAGCTCATAGACACGTGATCGACTACATCCCCAAGTGTGCTCTGAACGATGTCTTCGTCTCTGCTCTCCTGGAAACCATTGTACCTGTACTACTGAGAAGCAGATGAACACCTGCGATACCTAGAGACATGGAAACACTCATAGCAAACAATATGTCTGTTGAAAACCAAAATGAACATGAGAATTGACTTGCAACATACTTGGGTAAATGATCATGAAGGTTCCGCAATTTTGACCGGGAGGTCGGGAGACCGACTACCAAGACTGCTCAAGGTACAGTCTGGGCTGCTGGGAGATTGGATGACTGCTGGAACTGTGCAAGGCAAAGTCCAGTCTAGTTGCTGACTCTTGGGATTGCGCAATGTGCAATTCGAGTTGGGAAGGACTGTTGGCTTAGGGACAGATTTGTGCAATTTCTTGGGCCAAGAAGCCACTGTCCTCCAGAAATGCGCAAAACAGCCATGGAGGCCACTATTGGGTAGGAATGCACAAATCTAGAGAGGAAGGTGAGCCTTCCTTCCCCAGATTGCGCAATGCAGCCTTAGTGAAGGCAGAGTTCGGGCCAAGGTTGGCCTGACTCGCCGACGGGCAACTGAAAGCAACTAAGACAATAAATGCATGGCAACACTAAGTGATAACAGAAGTGATTGACAATGCATGCAAAACATGAATGAAAGATTCAGCAAATAGATCAACATGCATGTGGGTAAGGTAGTTTGTCGATTGGGCGAACGTCTATGCAAAAGAGTTTCATGCATGCGACAATAGTGAGATAGCAACAAAAACAGAAACAGAGCTAGGACAAGCTAGAATATATGTAAACAACAGCAAGCGTTCAAAGAAATCAAGCAAATAGTACTCCCACAAGCGAAAACACAAAGAATGACAAAAATGCAGCACAAGGCATGGGAAGCGGGCTTACCCCAAAACAATCAAGTTGAATGTGCTGACTGCTCCTAGATGTGATGTGGGATGTCAGAGTTGCAAGGCTGATGTGAGGAATGAGCTTTGCAACGTCCGGTTGATGATTTTTTATAACATCGAGGTCGTGACGTGCATGCCACGAATCTAGGGGAGGTGACACTTGGTGAGAGGTTTCAGTATTGCACCTTGCATGCAACCTCCAACTACTAAACATAAATCCCTGAAACGAGGGATGCCTTTGCATGCTGCCTTGGGAGAAGCAACCCATGCATGCAAGTCTGTTTTGCTCAGTCCCGGAGGGAACCGGTCAACTCAGTTGCACACGCAAGAGACTGCTCGATTGCTGGAGAAAAATGTGCATTTTTGGTTGGGAGCTGGGCTGGCTTCCCAGGAGATTTGCGCAATTTCTGTGCAAAGTAGCTGACTACTGCCCAGATTTGCGCAAACTAGGCTGAACAGCCTACTACTGGGAAAATTTGCGCAAATCTTGCTAGGAGGGTTAGCTAGCAGGATTGCGCAATCCTAGAGCTCAACAGGCTATCAGAGAGGATTGCACAATTCTTGGAGGGAGGGCTGGTTTCCCTCCAAAAATGCACAATTTGCAAGCGGAAGTTACCTAGCCTACAACCGGACCAAGTCCGGATGAGCAGCCTGTGAAGGGAAAAGATCAAACTATGATCGACAGGCTGCCTTTGAGCAAGAAAGGCACTGAAGCTTAAGGACTTGACGAAGCAAGGCAAGCTATTGTGAAGGTTGGTAGGGAAGCTCTAAAATAGGCTAAGGCGAAATTTTGGAGGGTGGTTATAGCCGGTACAACACTTGGCGACACACTGGTAGAACTCCATCTCTCTGAATGGACCTTTTTCGTGAAAATCAAGTCTAACACCTCTGGAAGTATTGCTCAACTCTTAGTTCATCTTGGCTTCACACTAGCTTGATTGTATGAAGTAGCATCTACCAGACTCTTGGTCGATTGACACACATTCCAAGCCAAGGCAACACAGTTGTTTTGATTGGGGTTGAGGGGTATATAGGTGCACAAGCAGTATAGTCGTCAGAGTCTTAGTTTCATCTCTTGTGTTGCTCCACTGCCAACAGGCTTGGACAGTACCCCGGTGGAGTCACATAGGAACACAAGCATGGCTCTGCTACCAGCGAGCCTGGTCAGTACCCCGGCAGAGTTACTTGCATCACCTCCTTGCGTAGGAATCCTTTCTCTTCTTTCACCTTATTCATTTTGAATTTTGAATTTTTTGACTTTTCATTTATTTATTTTTTCATTTTTCACTATGCAAGCACTTATTCATTTAAGAGGCAGAAGAGGGATCCCGACTTATTAAGAGAAGAAGAGGTTGTTCTAGCAAAGAAGTAGTTTATTGTATCTCTGACATGCCTGTTAAGGTTTTCCCCCTCACCTTACTTTACTTGACTGAGCTGACAAGGGTTAACCCAAAACAATTGACTAGATAAGGTGACACTAGTTAGTGCGCAAGTGTTGTGTTTTCACCAAGGTTCACTTCGAACAATATGTATTTTCCTACGAGGTATCATGGACTAAAAGTAACAAGCTCATCATACAGAGGCAAGAAGACAAATAACCAAGTAGTGATAGTTGTACAAGCCCTCTTGCACTTTACCTAGCTCGTTTCATGAGTCACACATGGTTTCATGCAAACTAACCTATGAACGAAACAAGAGAATGAACTAAAAATCAACAAAGTAAAGCAAGGGCAAAAGCAAAAATGAAAGTGAAGCAAGTAAACAAACAAGCAAACAAAGCATGTAAGCAAACCAGCATGCAAGCAAACAACTGAAAGCAAACACTACTCCTACTCCTACACTAATGGTACATGGGCTTGATCACGTGAACTAATACTTCCAATGTAGCTACAAGCGCATTGGTAGATCCATGTTGGTGAAGGCTTGGTCCGCGAGCAACCCAGTTGTGCAGACCAACAACCGAGAAAGATATAACAATGAAGAAAACCACACTTTGTGTTTCAAAGTGTACATGGGACATAAGTGAATGCATGTGCATGACGGGCAGTCTGTAGACTTATCGTGGTGTTGTGTGACACTACGTGAAACTTTGAAGAATAAGCATACTCTTGACTGAGACATGTAAGCAAACGAAAGAAACAAAGGTAACTTGTGTCACACACGAGTGCTTGCAATGTAAGACTCCTCCAATGCATGATCAATGGGATCGTGCAGCTTGAGTGGAGGAAGTGTGATCTGTGTGTGAGATGGATCTTCAATGCATACATATGAGTGATGAGGAACCTTGGGTGATTGAACAATTTCATTATCGGGAGTGAAACCAACCTCAGAACAGTGAGGGCCTGACATAACCATCATCTCGGGCTGAAGTGCCTCAATGGTATGTGCAGTTTCGACTTTGTTAACAGATAGATCTTCGTAGACCAGTGGTTTAGACAGATTAACAACGAGTGAATCAACATCATGATCAGGTGATGAGGTGAAGAGATCATGACAACCAAGATCAGAAAATTCAAGATGTTTGTCGGCATCCTCATGATTTGATGAATCACACAGAGGGGTAGATGATAAGGAAGGATGTTCACCCTCTGCGTTTCCAGAAAGAGCAGATGAAGGATCAAGTGAATTTTCAATGAATGATTGGTCCTCTTTGTTGTTGGATGATGGGATAACATAAGGTGTGTCCTACAAAAGATCAAAAATGGGTGCATCCATAGATGAAGACACACATGAAAAATCATGGATGGCAGGTTCACCAACGATGTTAGGAAAGAACAGAGGGGGCTCGGACAGAAAGGCAAGCTCCCATTCATACTCTTCATGAATGACAACACATGTTGGTTGTGCAATGCCAACTCCGTCAGTGGGTTGTTCCTCATTCACAACAAATGAAGAGTCTGGAATGGATGAACACAAGACATCATCATACGGAGGAACACCTGAGTGCGAAGATGGAGGTTGAAGAAAAGAATGCATATGAGAACTCGAAGGACTCACAACCAAATTTGCGCAAAAAGCGAGTGGAGTGATGTTGGGAGAGTGTGAAGGATGAACAGGTGTGTGAGCTTGATCCTCAACATCACTAGGCAGTGGTGGAGCTGCTGAATGAGAGGGAGGTGGACAGTTAGTTGAGACAGTGCCCGCTCCTACATGAGATTGCGTAGTTCCATCAATGAAGAATGTTGAGCGAGGCTTGATATCAAGCTTCCTCTTGGGACGGGAAAATTTATTAAGGCAATACTCGAACCTGTCCCAAAGATAAGCAAATTTCATCTAGCTCTTTGGAGCTTGTAACTGCAAGTCACGGAAGCACTGCCAAAAATCAATAACAGATTCATGCGAAGCCCTTCGTTGTTGTAACAATTTCTAGTCAAGACATTTGGATCAAAATGATAGAACGTGTCTTCAATGAGATCACAAAAGTGCTCAAATGAGTGCACGGTGTCAGCCAGTAGGCTGAGCACCCAACGAAATGGAGATTTGCGAAGTGTGTATGCAAGCAGCAAACCATCCTGCTCGGTCAAAAAACTCATCTTCCTCATAAATCATGAAAAGAAAGTTATATAAGTGCTCAGGCCATGCCACTTCACCTTCACCATCATACGTGTGAGTGGACAAGAGATCGAAAAGCTTCCCCGAGATGGAGATATCTTCACAATTCGAAAAACACCTCAGAGAAAGAAGAGTGCAAGACTCCATGAAAGATATCCAAAGGTTAAAAACTAGATGAGAGGACACAACTTGTCATTAGGCCCTCCTTCTAGCGCCATAAATGTTGACAGTATTGGACCCACCAACATGTCAAGTGGATCTCCCCAGTAAGAAGTCTCAATTAGACCTCAAATCGTTTAGTGTAGGAGTCCCAGTAGCGGGTCATAAGGTAATGCCTTGACCACGGTTTCACACAGAGGCAAGTAGAATAACTCTATCAGCAATAAGGGTGTGACTGATCCAGTGAGTCAAGGAAGGTGTATGAGAGGTTCCAACACTTCAAAAAGGGAAGGAGGTGAAGGTGAGTTCCAAGTTGAAAGGGATAAGTCCCAACTCGGCTAGAAACACACAACAAAAAGGACATGCACATCTTCCGGCAGATCAGTCCATTTGGATGTGGAAGTCACATCATACAAGGTAAGATAACACATACAACACTCACGGATCAGTCCGAGATGAGTGTGACGATTGTTATAGCAAGGTTCAAGTGAAAGTACATCTGATATCCCGCAGAGCAGTTGACACGGACAGTGACAACATTAAAAACATATGCAACACATTAACAACAAGATTCATATAATTGCATGTGAATAAGTTCATACACAAGTACGTAAGTTAAACAACACATATCATTAAATCAACCGGAGCAGTCCAACTATAGTAACAACATATGCATGAAAATGTGTTGGCTCTTATTATATAAAGAAGTGTAAGTCACAATCATACAATACATCCATGTAAGCCTGCTAGCCCCAACAGTGGAACATTACAGCCACATCTGCCTACTCCTCCAAAGAGATGTACTAGCTCCATGTAGTGGAGAAGCCAAGGCATGTTACAATACTGTCCAGGCCTTCTTTAAAATAGTCTTAGTAGAAGCTTGGCTGACCAAAAGCCTATACAATGAGTTATGAGGGACTATTTATAGCAAAGGGTGGGGTGACCCTTGGCATTCCCCTTTGTGACAATTCAACTACCCTCATGACTCTTCACCTACTCTATGATTGTTACATCCAACTGTTGACACTTGACTTACACTTGACATGACTCAACATTACAATGCACATGTACTCATGTGAGACAACATGGCTTGAGCTAGCCTTGCAAGAAATGAATGACACTCGGTCAGTTGTGGTGAGACCAACTCTTTGACATGCTTGTTATGGTGAAGGTGGTGAGTTGATGCCAAGCTTGGTCGTCCGTGATGGTGTGCACACACCTCATGGTGACATCTTGTTAAAGCGAACTCTTACCTCCATTGTGACCAATGCATTCATATACTAACATGTGCATGGTCCTCTTGGGTACGGTTGAGCCGGAAACATAGTGATGCATAGTGTCCATGCTGATCTTCAAGTGTGCGCTGGTGGTCATGTGCATCAACTTACCGAAGTACATGTTCAGCCCCAATTGGACTTTCTTCTTGTCTTCGCCTTGGTGAGTGTGTTGAATGGGTTGGATTACATGCACGCGCTCAATGACATGCATGTTGTTGAATCCCTTACATGCGATCACCAACACTGCTCACCATGTCTACTCTATGTCAGTTGTTGGGATGGATCCTTAACTTGTACGGATGTAGTTTCATCCATGAGTGCATGTTGTGCCCACTGCTATTCCTATTCTTGTTGCAACTCATTCGTCTGTCTTTGCAGCTTCAAGTTCTTCCTAAGTTGCTGCTTCAGCACATGAAACTCCTTTTTCCATCTTCTGCCTTCGTGCGATCTTCATGTCACGTCATCACTTCATAGCCAGAGTCTCCAAAGTTGCTTTCATCATCAATGGACCTGCTTGAGCTTGCAACTTTGTTCCGCCTATGTGTTGTCAACAACCTTCCTCTTGCATTCGTTGTGTTCACTGCATTTGGTATGCTACCTTCAGATGATGTTCATGATGCTGCTTGTTGTGATGTTGCTACTTGATGTTCTTGTCTACGAACAACTTGATGTCTTCATGAGTAAGCAAGCTCATAGACACATGATCGACTGCATCCCCAAGTGTGCTCTGAACGGTGTCTTCATCTCTGCTCTCATGGAAACCATTATACCTATACTACTTAGAGGCAAATGAACACCTGCGATAGCTGGAGACATGGAAACACTCATAGCAAGCAATCTATGATTCGAAAACCAAAATGAACATGAGAACTAACTTGCAACGTGCCTGGGTAAATGATCATGAAGGTTTCACAATTTCGGCCAGGAGGTCGGGAGACTGACTGCCAAGATTGCTCAAGGCACAGTTTGGATTGCTGAGAGATTGGTTGACTTTTGGAATTGTGCAATGCACAATCCATTCTGGCTGCTGACTGTTGGGAATGTGCAATGCACAATTCCAACTGGGAAGGACTACTAGCCCAGGGACAAATTTGCGCAATTTCTTGGGCCAAGCAACCACTGTCCTCCAGAAATGTGCAAAACAGTCCTGGAGGCTAGTGTTGGGTAGGAATGCACAAATCTAGAGAGGAAGGTGAGCCTTCCTTCCCCAAATTGTACAATGCGGCCTTGGTGAAGGCAGAGTTCGGGCCAAGGTTGGCCCGACTTGCCGACGGGCAACTGAAAGCAAGTAAGACAATAAATGCATGGTGACACTAAGTGATAGCAAAAGTGATTTATTGTGCATGCAAAACATGAATGAAATATTCAGCAAAGAGAGCAACATGCATGTGGGTGAGGCAGTTTGTCTGTTGGGCAAACGTCCATGCAAAATAGTTTCATGCATGCGACAACAGTGAGATAGCAACGAAAAATGAAATAGAGCTAAGACAAGCTAGTATATATGCAAATGATAGCAAGCGTTCAAAGAAATCAAGCAAACAATACTCCCACAAGCGAAAACACAAAAAGCGACAGAAATGCAATGCAAGGCATGGGAAGCGGGCTTACCCCAAAACCACCGAGATGAGTGTGCCGACTGCTTCTAGATGTGATGTGGGATATCGGAGATGCAAGTTTGATGTGAGGAATGAGCTTTACAGCATTCGGTTGATGAGTTTTGATAACATCGAGGTCGTTACGTGCATGCCACGAATCTAGGGGAAGCGACACTTGGTGAGAGGTTTCGGAATTGCTGCTTGCATGCAACCTCCAACTGCTAAACATAAATCCCTGAAACAAGGGATGCATTTGCATGTTGCCTTGGGAGAAGAAATCCATGCATGCAAGTCTGTTTTGCTCAGTTCCGGAGGGAACCGGTCAACTCAGTTGCACATGCAAGAGACTACTTGACTGCTGGAGAAAAATGCGCATTTCTGGTTGGGAGATGGGTTGGCTTCCCAGAAGATTTGTGTAATTTCTGGGTAAAGCAGCTGATTACTGCCCAGATTTGCACAAATCTTGGGTTGAACAACCTACTGCTGGGAAAATTTGCGCAAATCCTGTTAGGAGGGTTAGGTAGCAGGATTGTGCAATCCTGGAGCCCAGTAGGTTGTTAGAGAGGATTGCACAATTCTTGGAGGGAGGGATGGTTTCCCTCTAGAAATGCACAATTTTCAAGGGGAAGCTGCCCAGCCTGCAGTTGGACCAAGTCTGGGTGAGCAGCCTGTGAAGGGAAAATATGAAACTATGATCGACAGGCTGCCTTTGAGCAAGAAAGACATTGAAGCTTAAGGACTTGATGAAGCAAGGCAAGCTGCTGTGAAGGATGGTAGGGAGGCTCCAAAACAAGCTAAGGAAATATTTTTTAGGGTGGTTGTAGCTACCGCAATAGGGTCTTATACTTATCTAAGAATTGCTAAGAAGCATTGATGCCTTATCACATTTGTTGCATTATCATCTATTAGGTCATAGATTCATTGTTCAATCATTTACAAATTAAAACATGATGAGAACCATACATTTTCATTGTCATGAAACATATTCATAACTAGCATATATAAACAACATAAATAATGAGGATACAACAGCCATAAGTGCCACATATGAACCAATACATTTTCTCATAAAATACCAAGGAAAGGAACTCTTATTAATGAATGCAAAAGCCAACCTAGTATGGGACTACCACGTTCCACCAAACCCTAAATTGGTTGAGCCAAGTCTCTCTTCAGCCAATCACCCCAGTGCCATATTCCAAGCATGAATGTGGGACTCATAACTGAAAGAAGAACCAAATGAGCATGGATGCCACCGAATTTCTCCACCTACATCATGAGGAATTTTATTGCCTCCTAGTCCCGAGGATTTATCGTAACTCACAATCTGATTTAGGGGTCACTAGGCCATGATTAAGACACCAACCTCCAGGCTTTACCCTATATCCTACCATTCATCGACAATGATTCCTAGGCCTGATCAAGGGCAACCACCTCTAGGATTTACCATATATCCTGTCATTCATCGGTCGAGGATTCCTAGGCACACAATACCTAGCTTTACCACAACCCATGGTCCAGTTCAGGGGTTACTAGGGCAGTGGCTTTACCGCAATCCACACTCTGGTTTAGGGATAATTAGGCCATGCGTTTTTCCTTTTAGAGATCCACCTCACTCGGCTTTGAATCATCTAACAATCCATCTCCACCAAAACATGAGAACCATCACCTCAAGGCTATCCGGAAATGGCAAGGCAATGTTGAAGAACATTGTCACACCTGGAAAATCCCATGCCAATGACAACAAAAGAACCAAGAAAACACATGCATAACCATGCATGCAAAATCTAGCAAGGAAATCACACATGGTAATCGATACCTACAAGTAAGCCCATTGTATTTGCTTAATCCTGCTCTTCCTTGCTTGATCTTTGCTTCCTCTTTGCCTTCTTTGCCTTACTTGATCCAATGTTGAAGTGCTCCAAGAAAACTCTAAGTGTCTACGAGTGTGAGAGAGAGAGCTCCAAAACTAAACTAACAAAAGGTACTAACTGATCCTCTGAAGCCTTTTTATTAATGTGGCCTCTATTCTCTTCATTTTCCCATTATTTTCCTTCATTTTCCTCCTCACATGCAACCTATGACCTTTCACCTTCCTTTTCTCCTAATTTCCATTATTTTCATAAATAAATTGCCAAAAGTGCCATTTTTCATTTCCAAAGTGTTTTCCATTACCTTTGCCAATTTCCCTAGCCATAACAAACCAAAAGAACACCCACACTAGGATGTATTTCCCAACATGCAACTTGGAATAATTGTCCCATAACCGTGGTTATTATTTTTCCTTTATTAACTTATTTACATGGAATTTTCACCAGGGTTGTTACAGAACCCTCCCCCTTGGGGGAACACTGTCCTCGATGTTCAACGACACCTACAACCAGCAAGACTGCTGAAAGCAAAACATACTTCCCATGGAGCTTTATAACTTAACGCAATTCAGTATTTACAGTTATCAACCTGTTGAGATGCAAACCAACATGACAACATAATAACATGACAACCATAATGACATGACACCCATACTGCTCATTGGATCTTTATAACACAACTCATGGCGGTATTTACATCCATATACATATGTACATATACCAAAACATATATCAAGGACATTTTCTCAACCAGCGAATAGAGAAGGATACATAGCCCGCATCTGATCCGCCATCTCCCATGTAGCTTCATCGGGCCCAAAGTGCTTCCATTGCACTTTAACCAGCTTGATTGCACGGTTCTAGAGCATGAGCACCTTTCTCTGCAATATATATTGAGTTTATGGCTGGAATTATCCATCTGGCTCCACCTACAATACATACCATTCAATCACATGATCAACATCTTTAACATACTTCTTAAGCAATGACACATGGAAAACATCATGGACTTTTAATGTCGGAGGCAGTGCAAGTCGATAGGCTACTGTCACAATCCTTTCAATAATATTGAAAGGTCCACTAAACCGAGGTGCCAACTTGGCACACGAACAAATCTGCAAGGAGCTCTTCTTGGGCTTGATGCGCAAGTACACTTGTTCCCCAACTTGAAACTCCTTAAACAACCTGTTCTGATCTATATATATTTTATTCTGTCATGTGCTACCTTTAGATTCTTTTTTACCACCTGCATTTCTTGTTGCATTTCTTCTAACATGTTTGTTCTAATCAATACCCTGTTCACTGAATCACTCCAACTAATGGAAGTATTACAACTTCGCCCATACAATGCCTCAAACAGACTCATCCTCAGTGCCTCCTGGTAACCATTGTTATAAGAAAACTCAACCAATGTAAGGTACCCCTCCCATCTCCTATGTTGATGTATCACATACCTCCTCAACATGTCCTCCAATATCCTGTTGGCCCTCTTTGTTTGTCCATCTGTCTGCGGATGATAAGTTGTGCTAAAGGGAAACTTTGTACCTAAACCTCTAAACAACTCCTTCCAAAACTTGGAAGTGAACTTTGCATCCATGTTTGACACAATATTATTTGGAACACCATGCAACTTGACCACATCTCTGATGAGCACCTGTGCCACATCGCTAGCTGAATACGTAGTCTTCACTGGAATAAAGTGTGCTACCTTAATAAACTTGTCCACCACAACCATGATGGAATCATGATGTCTAGATGTCCAAGGAAAACCTGTAATGAAATCCATGGAAATGACCTCCCATTTCCACTCTGGAATCGAAATCGCCTTTGGCAATCTACTTGGATGTTTACACTATGCCTTCACCTATTGACAATCCAAACATCTAACCACAAAATCTGCCACATCCCTTTTCAAATTCGGCCCATAGTAAAATTTATTCACTATTATCAATGTATTTTGTTATCCTGGGTGACCTCAATATGGTTTCGCATGAAACTCCCTCAAGATAATCTTCTTGAGCTCACTATTGTCTGGCACAAATATCATGTCCATAAATATGATCAAGCCATCTGCTGAGAGATGATAGTCCACATTGTGTGCACCTATACCTGTACCACTACCTGTTCCTGTAGTTGTACTTTGTTATAACCTGTACCTAAGCTCTCTATACCTGCCATCCTGTTGACCTGCTTATAAAATATGATCCCGTAGAGTTGTCCTATGAGAACTCATAGATGCAATGTGATTTACCTGTATTCGTTGGCTAAGAGCATCTGCGACCTTGTTCTCTTTACCCTTAATGTACCTGATCTCAAAGCCAAACTCATTGATTGTGGCCAACCATCTAACTTACTTGACATTTATATGCATCTAGTCAAAAAAATATCTCAACCCACCGTGATCACTCATCAGTATAAACCTCCTGCCAAGAATATAGTGCCTGCACATCTTCAATGCATGAATGATCGTTGTCAACTCAAGATCACGTGTCAGATAGTTTTGCTCATGCTCATTCAGTTTTTGTGACTCGTAGCATACTACTTGTCCTTACTACATAAGAAATCCACCAAGCCCTCTCTTTCAAACATCTGTACATACTACAAACTCTTTATCTGAGTCTGCAATCTTTAACACTAGAGCGTTAGTCAACAACTGCTTTAACTGCTCAAAACTTGTTGCACATTCCTCTGTCCTTTCAAATTTCTTACCTTACCTCTACATTGACATAACAGGATATGCAATCTAGGAGAAGTTCCTGATGAACCGCCTATAATAACCTGCTAACCCCATAAATGATCTTACCTCTTCCACATTTCTAGGAGATGCCTACTCCATGATAGCCCTTATCTTCTTCGGATACATTGTGATGCCTTCCTTGGAAACAACATCTCCCAAGTAATGCACCTATGTATGAAAGAAACACATTTACTGAGCTTAGCATACAACTGATGCTCTCTTGACAACATCATTACTATTGTTAAATGTTAAACATGCTCTTCCTCATTCTTAGAATATATCAAGATGTCATCAATGAATACAATAACAAACTTGTCTAGATATGGACGCAACACACTATTCATCAAGCACATAAAGGTAGCTAGAGCATTAGTCAAACCAAATGGAACTACAACAAACTCATAATGCCCATACTCGGTCCATAAAGTTGTTTTGTAAATATCCCCTTCCCTTATGTTTACCTGGTGATATCTAAATCTCAAATCAATATTCGAGAACATCATTGCTCCCTTCAACTGATCAAATAAGTCATCAATCCTTGGCAATAGATACTTGTTCTTGATGGTCACTTTGTTCAACTTCCTGTAATTGCATAACCTGAGAGTACCACCCTTCTTATTCACAAACAATATTGGTGCACCCCACAGTGATACACTCTGCCTAATGTATCCTTTGTCCAACATTTCCTTCAACTGCAACTTCAGCTCTACTAACTTTGGATTGCACATCTTGTATGGTGCCTTTGAGACTGGTGCTGCCCATAGTAACAATTCAATAGAAAATTATACTTCCCTATGAGGCATGAATTATGAGATCTCTGTTGGAAACAAATCCTGAAACTGCTGCAAGATTGGGTACCTGCTCAATATCTCTGCATCCTCATCCTCCTTACCTTTATTACTAGAAATCTGTATTGCAAATAACACACCCTTTTTTGCGACTATGTTTTGCCTTCATAGTTGTCACCGTCCTAAATGATGTTGCTTTCTTCTTACCCTGCAAGATTCTCCGCTCCTCGTTGTCATCCAAGCACTCAATGGCTTCGTCATAATATTCCATTTTGGTCTTATGAATATATAGCGAGTCTATACCCAAAAAAATAATATATGACCCCAACAGTAATACTTTCAAATGGGTTGAAGTAGGCATACCATTCAACCCAAGTGCACAAGCTCTTACCCAATGATGAACTCTCGTCTTGGTACCTGTAACCAACTGCACTAACCAAGATTCTGCATGCACTTCTTTATTCAAACCACACTTATCCACCAAGCAGGGGTTAACATGACTATAATTAGATCTAGGGTCAATCAAAAGAGAAACCATTTGATCACGCAACTTACCGTCCATCTCAATGATAGATGCCTAATGATTTTTCTGCCTTTTATCCATCGTTGCATAGATATAAGGAATGCTCTTCCCAACAACCCCAATAGTATGTGCATTATAGATATTAGGCCTACCACCCTGATTATGTGGAAAATCCTTCCTAATATGCTCCTTACCACATGTCCAACACTCCAATTGTCTTGTACCATCACCTTTATTTTGTAATTATGACCCATGTCCTTGGCTAGCTGCATTGAATTTCTTGAGTGGTGCAACATTCTCTTTCTCTTCTGCATTATGAGGCCTTGTTCTTTTCATATTCCATTTACCTTTACTTTTATCTTTCCCTTTCTATCCTTGTTGGGAATCATTCTTACGCTTTGACTGTTGCTTAAATTTCCCAATAACTTCCTCAAGTGTCTGAGGCTCATCATTCTCAATTTGATCTCTAAATTCTAATGTAAATCCAATAACATATCTATTAACTTTATCCTTTTCATCCTTAAAATACAATACATACCTCAATAGCTCCAGGAACTTGGTCGTATACTCCTCATATGTCATCGATCCCATTTTAAGCTCATAGAATTCATTGGCTTTGTTGTTGTAGTACCTTTCTGACAAGTACTTCTTTTGAAGAGCCTTTTGAATTCATGTCAACTCAACTCCTCTGTCCTGATGTCTCTAGCCCGTTTTACATCTTCCCACCAGATGTTTTTTTACCTTTCAGGTTGAAGATAACTATTATGGCTTTTATATTCTTTGTGTACTCATGCAGTTCAAAGAACTTATTCATGCCAAGTAACCAAGCCTCTGCATCCTCTAGCTTCTTCAACTCTCCATCAAACGTAGGTGGCTTTGCTTTATTAAACTCATCTAGCAAGTATCCCCTGTCACTCCTCCTGTATGGGTGATAATGATGATGATCATAGTGCATGTCAGAACCATAACTAGAATAATACATGTGTCCATCACCTCTTCTATCTTGAGTATCCAACAATCTACCATCTCTGAGCGTTTCATCTCTATATGACTTGTGACCACCTTGATACTAACTTCCATATGCCCCATTAGTCCCATCCTCCTGTCTATAACTGACCTGGAGTGGCCCCTGTCTCTGTAATTCTGACAAGCTCTGAAGGATTATTGCATTGACTTCTACTTGTTTCTCTCATGCCTACATGATTTTGTCATTATATTCTTTACAACTCCTTATTTATTCCTTCAAACTCCTCAATGTGTCTGCTAAATCAGAAGAGTTCCCAACACCACGTTGCTCATTTGATTCATAGGGAGAATCTTTATAGTCTACCATCTTGCTAGTGATCTTGATTTCTTCCTGCAAGGCATACTATGTCGGTTAAACCAAATCATAAACAAACCAACCTACCTTAGTATAACTCGGGGACGATATGTCATCTTCAAGACTTATCAGCTTAGCACAATACATATATATACATAAGCATAACAACATATAGATATCATCCTAACCATAGTCCAGTCATCAATGCATGACCATATCAACCATAAATAATGACCTCATGCATGACAACAACAATCATATCATTGTATGCATAACAACATATGTATGACACACACATATACACATTACTTACAAACATTGACATGCATAACTAGTGCACATTTGACATATATTCACAACAATTACATTCAAGAATGACACCATCAACTTTCACATGGCAACACGACTAAAATCACACCCAACACCATGCATACACAACTAGTACATAGGCCATAAACATAATAACACATATGCAACTGACATGAATACATGACCAACACACTTCCCATCCATTCCAAGGGGTGAACCATTATCTGTACCACTCTGTAACACCCTCCTCCCACATCTACCCAAGTAACCGGCCAACCAGGGTCAACATGTGACGAGATCTGATTCAACCTCATAGGTCACCTTAAGGAAGTGGAACCGGTAAAACATAACCAAACTGACCATCCCCACATCCTATAAAACCTCTAGGAGCTACCCCACCTTTCTAGGTGACAAACGCCTGAATAAACTTAGCAGTTGAAAGACCTAGAGCCCCAATCGTTGCCTTTCTAATCCATCCAAGCAACTAAGGGTCCCAATTACTCCCATGAGCCTACCTAAGTGCGATTGTATCCTTTTTTTTTCCAGTGTTATACCAAGAACTACAATATTTAAGGTTAACTTCCAGGGCTAGGATCCATTCACTGCCCAAAACTTCATGGAATTTACATAAATGAAAAGAAACATAGAGACAATAATGTCAATACAAATTCTTGAACAAAGACTTTATAGGACCCCTACTAGCCATGACATAAATTTCGTCAAACATGTCACAAATATGAATTCTACAGGTCCTAATAACATATATGAGCACAAGAGTCTTATACTTATCTAAGAATCACTAAGAAGCATTGATGCATTATCACATTATCTACATTATCATATATTAGGTCATAGATTCATTCTCAATCATTTGCAAATCAAAACATGATGAGAACCATACACTTTCACTATCATGAAACATATTCATAACCAACATATAAACAACAAAAATAATGAGGATTCAATAGCCATAAGTGCCACATATGAACCAATACATTTGTTCATAAAATACCAAGGAAAGGAACTCTTATTAATGAATGCAAAAGCCAACTCGGTATGGGACTACCATGTTCCACCCGACCATAGAATGGCTGAGTCAAGTCTCTCTTCATCCAATCAGCCTCGTGCCATATTCCAAGCATGAATGTGGGACTCATAACTGAAAGAAGAACCAAATGAGCATGGATGCCTCCATATTTCTCCACCTACATCGTGAGGAATTTTACTGCCTCCTAGTCCCTAATCTTTACCGCCACCCACAGTGTAATTCAGGGGTCACTAGGTCATGATTAGGACACCACCGACTAGGATTTATTGTATATCATGCCATTCACCAGCAAAGGTTCCTAGGCCTAATCAAGGGAAACCACCTCTAGGATTTATCATATATCCCACCATTCATCAATTGAGGATTCTTAGGCACACAATACCTAGCTTTACTTTAACCCATAGTCTGGTTAAGGGGTTACAGGGCCAATGGATTTACTGCAATCCATAGTCTGGTTTAGGGGTCACTAAGCCATGTGTTTTTCCTTTCAGAGATCCACCTCACTAAGCTTTAAATCCATCCGTAAATCCAGTTCCACCAAAACATGAGAACCCATCACCTCAAGGCTATTCAGAAACGGCAAGGCAAGGCTGAAGAACATTGTCACACTTGGAAAAACCCATGCCAATGATAACAAGAGAACCAAGAACACACATGCATAACCATGCATGCCAAATATAACAAGTAAATCACACATGCAAATTGATACCTACAAGTAAACCCATTGTAGCTGCTTAATCCTACTCTTCATTTCATGATCTTTACTTCCTCTTTTCCTTCCTTCCCTTTCTTGATCCAATGCTGAAGTTCTCCAAGAAAAATCTAAGTGTCCAAGAGTGTGAGAGAGAAAGAAAAGAGAGAAAGCTCCAAAACTAAATTGACAAAAGATACCAACTAATCCTCAGAAGGATTTTTATTAATGTGGCCTCTATTTTCTTCATTTTTCCATTATTTTGCATCATTTTCCTCCTCACATGCAACTTGTCACCTTTCACCTTCATTTTCTCCTAATTTCCATTATTTTCATAAATAAATTGCCAAAATTTCCATTTTGCCTTTCCAAATCCTTTGTCATTGCCTTTGACAATTTTTTTAGCCATAATAAACCAAATGAACACCCACACTAGGATATCTTGCCCAACATTCATCTTGGAATAAATGTCCCATAACCGTGGTTATTGTTTTTCCTTTATTAACTTTATTTACATGGAATTTTCACAAGGGCCATTACAAGAATTTCCTTCCTTACTTCTAGAGGGATCAAGTCAAAGTAATTCGCCACTGACTCCCACCTAAATAGTTGTTGGTGTGAGGAAGATGAGCCTGTCGTTCCACCTTTGCACTTGGCATTCTCTGGCGAAGATCGATTCGAGCATAGGGATAACAATAAGATAAATGACCATAATACAGATGTGAACCAAACAAGGGATTGACGATGATAATTGAGGCAATAAACCCAACTGATCAAATAAGTGATCAATCCTCGACAGCAGATATTTGTTCTTGATGTTCACTTTGTTCAACTTCTTGTAGTCGATGCATAATCTGAGATTACTATCCTTCTTGTTCACAAACAATACTAGTGCACCCCATGGTGATACACTCTGCCTAATGTATTCTTTGTCCAACATTTTCTTCAATTGTAACTTCAATGCTACTAACTTTGGAGTGCACATCTTGTACGGTGCCTTTGATACTGGTGTTGCCCCTAGTACCAATTCAATAGAAAATTCTACTTCCCTGTGAGGCATGAATTCTGAGATCTATGTGGGAAAAAATCCCTGAAACAACTGCAAGATTGCGTACCTGCTCAATATCTTTGCATCCTCATCCTCCTAACCTTTATTACTAGAAATGTGTACTACAAATAACACACCCTTTTTTGCAACTACAATTTTCCTTCATAGTTGTCACCGTCCTAAATGATGTTGTTTTCTTATTACCCTGCAAGATTCTTCGTTCCCATTGTATCCAAGCACTCAATGGCTTTGTCATAATAATCCATTTTGGTCCTATGAATATATAGTGAGTCCATACCAAAAAACATAATATATGACCCCAATGGTAATACATTCAAATGTGTTGAAGTAGGCATACCATTCAATCCAAATACACAAGCTCTTACCCAATGATGAACTCTCGTCTTGGTACCTGTAGCCAACTACACTAACCAAGATTCTGCATGCACTTCTTTATTCAAACCACACTTATCCACCAAGTAGGGGTTAACATAACTATAATTAGATATAGGGTCAATCAAAATAGAAACCATTTGATCGCATAGCTTACCGTCCATCTTAATGATAGATGCCTAATGATTTTCCTACCTATTATCCATCGTTGCAAAAATACGAGGAATGCTCTGCCCAACATCCAAAATATATGTGCAAGATAGATCTGAGGCCTACCACCCTGATTATGTGGACAATCCTTCCTAAGACGCTCCTTACCACATGTCCAACACTCCAACTGTCTTGTACCATCACCATTATTCTATAATTGTGACCCATGTCCTTGTCTAGCTACATTGAACTTCTTATGTGGTGCAACATTCTCTTTCTCTTCTGCATTATGGGGCATTTCTCTTTTCCTATTCCATTTACCTTTACTTTTATCTTTCCCTTTCCATCCTTGTTGAGAATCATTCTTACGCTTTAACTGCTCATAACAGTGCATC
The DNA here is from genome assembly GCA_000404065.3 of Pinus taeda. Lineage (NCBI taxonomy): Eukaryota > Viridiplantae > Streptophyta > Pinopsida > Pinales > Pinaceae > Pinus > Pinus taeda. The sequence continues at coordinate 133,025 of APFE030157379.1, forward strand.
AATTTCCCAATAACTTCCTCAAGTGTCTGAGGCTCATCATGCTCAATCTAATCTCTAAATGATAATGGAAATCCACTAAAAAATCTATTAACTTTAGCCTTTTCATCCTTAATATATGATACATACCTCAATAGCTCCAAGAACTTGGTCGTATACTCCTCATCTGTCATCAATCCCATTTTAAGCTCATAGAATTCATTGGCTTTGTTATCGTAGTACCTTTTTGACAAGTACTTCTTTTTGAAGAGCCTTTTGAATTCATGTCAACTCAAATCCTCTGTCCTGATGTCACTGGCCCATTTTACATCTTCCCACCAGATGTTTTTTGTACCTTTCAGGTTGAAGATAACTATTATGGCCTTTGTATTCTTTGTGTACTCATGCAGTTCAAAGAACTTATTCATGCCAAGTAACCAAGCCTTTGCATCCTCCAACTTTTTTAACTCTCCATCAAAAGTAGGTGGCTTTTCTTTCTTAAACTCATCTGGCAAGTATCCCCTATCACTCCTCCTGTAAGGGAGATAATGATGACGATCACAGTGCATGTCAGAACTAGAACTAGAATAATACATGTGTCCATCACCTCTCCTATCCTAAGTATCCAAGAATCTACCATCTCAGATCGTGTCATCTCTATCTAAATTGTAACCACCATGAAACTCACTGCCATATGCCCCATTAGTCCCATCCTCCTGTCCATAGCTGATCAAAGTGGCCCCTGTCTCTGCAATTCTGATAAACTCTGAAGGATTACTGCATTGACTTCTACTTGTTTCTCTCGTGCATGCATGATTTTGTCATTATCTTCTTTACAACTCCTTATTTCTTCCTTCAAACTCGTCAATGTGTCTACTAAGTCAAAATAGTGCCCAACACCATGTTGCTCATTTGATTCATAAGGAGAATCTCTGTAGTCTACCATCTTGCTAGTCATCTTAATTTCTTCCTGCAAGGCATATTATGTCAGCTAAACGAAATCATAAACAAACTAACGTACCTTAGTATAACTCGGGGATGATATCTCATCTTCAAGACCTAACAACTTAGGACAATACAAATATAAACATAAGCATAACAACATATAGATATCATCCTAACCATAGTCCAATCATCAATGCATGACCATATCAACCACAGATAATGACCTCATGCACGACAACTACAATCATATCAATGTATGCATAAAAACATATGTATGACACACACATATACACATTACATACAAACATTGACATGCATAACTAGTGCACATCTATCATATGTTCAGAACAATTACATTCAAGAATGACACCATCAACTTTCACATGGTAACATGACTACAATCATACCCAAAACCATGCATACACAACTAGTACATAGACCATAAACATAAAAACACATATGAAACTGACATAAATGGATGACCAACACACTAGCCATTCATTCCAATGGGTGAACCATGCTCTGTACCACTCTGTAACACCCTCCTCCCACATCTACCCAAGTAACTGACCAATCGAGGTCAACATGTGATGAGAGGCTACTATGATCTAATTCAACCTCATAGATCACCTTAAGGAAGTGGAACTGACAAAACATAAACAAACTGACCATCCCCACATCCTATAGAACCTTCAGGAGCTTACCCACCTTTCTATGTGGTCAACCTCTAAATAAACTTAGCAGTGCAAGGACCTAGAGCCCCAATTGTTGCCTTGCCAATCCCTCCAAGCAACTAAGGGTTCCAGTTACTCCCATGAGCCTACCTAAGTGCGACTGTAGCCTTTTACTTCCAATGCTATGCCAAACACTATGATATTTAAGGTTAAATTCTAAGGCTAGGACCAGTTCACTGCCCAAAACTTCATGGAATTTACATAAATGAAAAGAAACATAGAGATAATAATGCCAATACAAATTCTTGAACAAAGACTTAATAGGACCCCTACTAGCCATGATAGGCATTTCGTCAAACATGTTATAAATATGAACTCTACAGGTCCTAATAACATATCTGAGCACAAGAGTCTTATACTTATCTAAGAATCACTAAGAAGCATCGATGCATTATCACATTATCTGCATTATCATATATTAGGTCATAGATTCATTCTCAATCATTTGCAAATCAAAAACATGATGAGAACCATACATTTTCATTGTCATGAGACATATTCATAACCAACATATAAACAACAAAAATAATGAGGATTCAACATGCATAAGTGCCACATATGAACCAATACATTTGTTCATAAAATACCAAGGAAAGGAACTCTTATTAATGAATGCAAAAGCCAACCCGGTATGGGACTACCACGTTCCAACCGACCGTAGATTGGCTGAGTCAAGTCTCTCTTCATCCAATCACCCCCGTGCCATATTCCAAGCATGAATGTGGGACTCATAACCAAAAGAAGAACCGAATGAGCATGGATGCCTCCAGATTTCTCCACCTACACCGTGAGGAATTTTACTGCCTCATAGTCCATAATCTTACCGCCACCCACAATCTAATTCATGGGTCACTAGGTCATGATCGAGACACCAACAACTAAGATTTACCGTATATATCGCCATTCACTAGCAAGGATTCCTAGGCCTGATCAAGGGCAACCACCTCTAGGCTTTATCATATATCCCACCATTCACGAGTCGAGGATTCCTAGGCACACAATACCTAGCTTTACCGTAACCCATAGTCTGGTTCAAGGGTTACTAGGCTAATGGCTTTACTGCAATCCATAGTCTGGTTCAGGGTCACTAGGCCATGTGTTTTTCCTTTCAGAGATCCACCTCACTAAGCTTCAAATCCATTCGTAAATCCAGTTCCACCAAAACATGAGAATTCATCACATCAAGGCTATTAAAAAATGGCAAGGCAAGGCTAAAGAACATTGTCACACTTGGAAAAACCCATGCCAATGACAACAAGAGAACCAAGAACACACATGCATAACCATGCATACCAAATATAGCAAGTAGATCACACATGTGAATTGATACCTACAAGTAAACCAATTGTAGCTTCTTAATATTGCTCTTCATTGCATGATCTTTACTTCCTCTTTGCCTTCCTTCCCTTTCTTGATCTAATGCTGAAGTTCTCCAAGAAAACTCTAAGTGTCCAAGAGTGTGAGAGAGAAATAATAGAGAGAAAACTCCAAAACTAAACTAACAAAAGGTACCAAGTGATCCTCAGAAGGATTTTTATTAATGTGGCCTCTATTTTCTTCATTTTCCCATTATTTTCCTTCATTTTCCTCCTCACATGAAACCTGTCACCTTTCACCTTCATTTTCTCCTAATTTCCATTATTTTCATAAATAAATTGCCAAAAATGCCATTTTTCCTTTCGAAATCCTTTGTCATTGCCTTTGACAATTTTTTTAGCCATAATAAACCAAATGAACACCCACACTAGGATGTCTTGCCCAACACTCAGCTTGGAATAAATGTCCCATAATCGTGGTTATTGTTTTTCCTTTATTAACTCTTTACGTGGAATTTTCACCAGGGTCGTTACAAGAATTTCCTTCCTTAATTCTGGAGGGATTGAGTCAAAGTAATTTGCCACTGACTCCCACCTAAATAGTCGTTGGTGTGAGGAACATGAGTTTGTCGTTCCACCTCTGCACTTGGCATTCTCTGGCGAGGATCGATTGGAGTAGAGGTATAACGATAAGATAAATGACCATAATACAAATGTGAACCAAACAAGGGATTGACGATGATAAGGGAGGCAATAAACCCAAATGATCAAATAAGTCATCAATCCTCGGCAATGGATACTTATTCTTGATGGTCACTTTTTTCAACTTCTTGTAGTCGACACATAACCTGAGAGTACCATCCTTCTTGTTCACAAACAATACTGGTGCACTGCACGGTGATACACTCTGCCTAATGTATCCTTTGTCCAACATTTCCTTCAACTGCAACTTCAGCTCTACTAACTTTGGAGTGCACATCTTGTACGGTGCCTTTGATACTGGTGTTGCCCCTGGTACCAATTAAATAGAAAATTCTACTTCCCTATGAGGCATGAATTCTGAGATCTCTATGGGAAACAAATCCTAAAACTGCTGCAAGATCGGGTACCTACTCAATATCTATGCATCCTCATCCTCCTTACCTTTATTACTAGAAATGTGTACTGCAAATAACACACCCTTTTTTTCGACTCTGTTTTGCCTTCATAGTTGTCACTGTCCTAAATGATGTTGTTTTCTTCTTACCCTAGGAGATTCCGCTCCCCATTGTCGTCCATGCATTCAATGGCTTTTTCATAATAGTCCATTTTGGTCCTAAGAATATATAGTGATTCCATACCCAAAAACACAATATATGACCCCAATGGTAATACATTCAAATGTGTTGAAGTAGGCATACCATTCAATCCAAATGCACAAGCTCTTACCCAATGATGAACTCTCGTCTTGGTACCTGTAGTCAACTGCACTAACTAAGATTCTACATGCACTTCTTTATTCAAACCACACTTATCCACCAAGTAAGGGTTAACATAACTATAATTAGATCTAGGGTCAATCAAAATAGAAACCATTTGATCACACAACTTACCATCCATCTCAATGATAGATGCCTGATGATTTTCCTGCCTATTATCCATCGTTGCATAGATACGAGGAATGCTCTGCCCAACATCCAAAATATCTGTGCACTATAGATATGAGGCCTACCACCCTGATTATGTGGACAATCCTTCCTAAGATGCTCCTTACAACATGTCCAACACTCCAACTGTCTTGTACCGTCATCATTATTCTGTAATTGTGACCCATGTCCTTGTGTAGCTGCACTGAAATTCCTATGTGGTGCACCATTCTCTTTCTCTTCTACATTATTAGGCCTTGTTCTTTTCATATTCCATTTAGCTTTACTTTTATCTTTCCCTTTCCATCCTTGTTGAGAATCATTCTTATGCTTTGACTACTCATAACAATGCTTCAATTTCCTAATAACTTCCTCAAGTGTCTAAGTCTCATCATACTCAATCTGATCTCTAAATTCTAATGGAAATCCACTAACAAATCTATTAAATTTATCCTTTTCATCCTTAATATATGATACATACCTCAATAGCTCCAGGAACTTTGTCGTATACTCCTCATCTGTCATCGATCTCATTTTAAGCTCATAGAATTCATTGGCTTTGTTGTCGTAGTACCTTTCTGACAAGTAATTCTTTCTTGAGAGCCTTTTGAATTCATGTCAACTCAACTCCTCTGTCCTGATGTCACTGGCCCATTTTACATCTTCCCAATAGATGTTTTCTTTACCTTTCAAGCTGAAGATAACTATTATGGCCTTTATATTCTCTGTGTACTCATGCAGTTCAAAGAACTTATTCATGCCAAGTAACCAAGCCTCTGCATCCTCCAGCTTCTTCAACTCTCCATCAAAATTAGGTGGATTTTCTTTCTTAAAATCATCTAGCAAGTATCCCCTATCACTCCTCCTATAAGGGTGATAATGATGACGATCACAGTGCATGTCAGAACCAGAACTAGAATAATACATGTGTCCATCACCTCTCCTATCTTGAGTATCCAAGAATCTACCATCTCTGATCATGTCATCTCTATATGAATTGTAACCACCACGAGACTCACTGACATATGCCCCATTAGTCCCATCCTCCTATCCATAGCTGATCCAGAGTGGCCCCTGTCTATGCAGTTCTGACAAACTCTAAAGGATTACTGCATTGACTTCTACTTGTCTCTCTCGTGCATGCATGATTTTGTCATTATCTTCTTTACAACTCCTTATTTATTCCTTCAAAATCCTCAATGTGTTTGCTAAGTCAGAAGAGTGCTCAACACCACGTTGCTCATTTGATTCATAGGGAGAATCTTTGTAGTCTACCATCTTTCTTGTCATCTTGATTTCTTCTTGCAAGGCATACTATGTCAGCTAAACCAAATCATAAACAAACCAATGTACCTTAGTATAACTCGGGGACGATATCTCATCTTCAATACCTACCAACTTAGCATAATACATATATAAACATAAGCATAACAACATATATATATATCATCCTAACCATAGTCCAGTCATCAATGCATGACCATATCAACCACACATAATGACCTCATGCATGACAACTACAATCATATCACTGTATGCATAAAAACATATATATGACACACACATATACACATTACATACAAACATTGACATGCATAATTAGTGCACATTTGTCATATATTCACAACAATTACATTCAAGAATGACACCATCAACTTTCACATGGTAACACGACTACAATCATACCCAACACCATGCATACACAACTAGTACATAGACCATAAACATAATAACACATATGAAATTGACATGAATGCATGACCAACGCACTACCCATCCATTCTAATGGGTGAACCATGCTCTGTACCACTCTGTAACACCCTCCTCCCACATCTACCCAAGTAACCAACCAATCAGGGTCAACATGTGACGAGAGGCTACTATGATCTAATTCAACCTCATAGGTCACCTTAAGGAAGTGGAACCAACAAAACATAACGAAATTGACCATCACCACATCCTACAGAACCTCCGGGAGCTACCCCACCTTTCCAGGTGACCAACCCCAAAAAAAATTTAGCAGTTGAAGGACCTAGAGCCCCAATCATTGTCTTGCCAATCCCTCCAAGTGATTAAGGGTCCTAGTTACTCCCACGAGCCTACCTAAGTGCAACTGTAGCCTTTTTATTCCAATGCTATGCCAACAACTATGATATTTAAGTTTAAATTCCAGGGCTCGGACCCAGTCACTACCCAAAAATTCATGGAATTTACATAAATGAAAAGAAACATAAAGACAATAATGCCAATACAAATTCTTGAACAAAGACTTAACGAGACCCCTACTAGCCATGACAGGCATTTCGTCAAACATGTCACAAATATGAATTCTATAGGTCCTAATAACAGATTTGAGCACATGATTCTTATACTTATCTAAGAACCGCTAATAAGCGTTGATGCATTATCACATTATCTGCATTATCATATATTGGGTCATAGATTCATTTTCAATCATTTGCAAATCAAAACATGATGAGAACCATACATTTTCACTGTCATGAAACATATTCATAACCAACATATAAACAACAAAAATAATGAGGATACAACAGCCATAAGTGCCCCTCTAGTGCTTCTTTCATTTTTTTTTTTATTTTTTTATTTTTTATTTTATTTATTTTATATTTTATATATTTATTTATTTTATTTATTTATTTATTTATTTATTTTCCTTAATTATAGCACAATTTACTATTTTTAGCAGTTTTTTGGGTCCTAAACTTCTGGAGCCGTTTTGAGGCCCTAAACGATGTTTTTTGGGAAATCTACCGCCAACGATTTTTTTGTTTAAAAATCGTCTTTTCTGTCGTAGTCCTTGGAGAGATCTTTCCACCGGGCTATCATGTGCGTCAAACGGAGATAATACGACGAATTCGCGACCCCGGGAATTTGATGTACCAACTTACCAAAAAACGGGGCCCACAATTTGGCGTTTCATCTTCTAGAGTTAGGTTTTGGAATGTGAAGGGATTTCCATTGTTTCTCAACAATAAATAGGCCTTCGAGCCTCATTGTAACACAGTTCAGAGGCATGTAGCCACACATCTCTTCTTAGAGATAAGCTAACATCGCCCTAGCTGGTTTATTTCCATTTCTGGTTCTAAGCATATTTTAGTATTTTCCATTAATGAAATGAAGTATTATTTCCACTGCATCTTTGTGTATATGGTTATCTCTGTAATTTGTTGCGTTCCTGTTTAAGTCTGGATCATGCCAAGGAAAGGAACTCTTATTAATGAATGCAAAAGCCAACCTGGTATGGGACTACCATGTTCCACCCAACCGTAGATTGGCTGAGTCAAGTCTCTCTTCATGCAATCACTCCTGTGCCATATTCCAAGCATGAATGTGGGACTCATAACCGAAATAAGAATCGAATGAGCATGGATGCCATCAAATTTCTCCACCTACGTCGTGAGGAATTTTACTACCTCCTAGTGCCTAAGCTTTACCGCAACCCACAGTCTAATTCAGGGGTCACTAGGTCATGGTTGAGATACCACCAACCAGGATTTACCGTATATCTCGCCATTCACCAGCAAGGATTCCTAGGCCTGATCAAGGGCAACCACCTCTAGGCTTTATCGTATATCCCAACATTCACCAGTCAAGGATTCCTAGGTACACAATACTTAGCTTTACAGTAACCCATAGTCTGGTTCAGTGGTTACTCGGCCAATGGCTTTACTGCAATCCATTGTCTGGTTCAGGGGTCACTAGTCCATATGTTTTTCCTTTTAGAGATCCACCTTACTAAGATTCAAATCCATTTGTAAATCCATTTCCACCAAAACATGAGAACCCGTCACCTCAAGGCTAGTCAGAAACAACAAATCAAGGCCAAAGAAAATTGTCACACTTGGATAAACCCATGCCAATGACAACAAGAGAACCAAGAACACACATGCATAACCATGCATGCCAAATATAGCAAGTAAATCACACATGCAAATTGATACCTACAAGTAAACCCGTTGCAGCTGCTTAATCCTACTCTTCGTTGCATGATCTTTACTTCCTCTTTGCCTTCCTTCCCTTTCTTGATCCAATGTTGAAGTGCCCCAAGAATACTCTAAGTGTCCAAAAGTGTGAGAGAAAAAGAATAGAGAGAAAGCTCCAAAACTAAACTAACAAAAGGTACCAAGTGATCCTGAGAAGGCTTTTTATTAATGTGGCCTCTATTTTCTTCATTTTTCCATTATTTTCCATCATTTTCCTCCTCACATGCAACCTGTCACCTTTCACCTTCATTTTCTCCTAATTTCCATTATTTTCATAAATAAATTGCCAAAAATGCCATTTTGCCTTTCCAAATCCTTTGTCATTTCCTTTGACAATTTGTTTAGCCATAATAAACCAAATGAACACCCACACTAGGATGTCTTGCCCAACGTTCAACTTGGAATAAATGTCCCATAACCGTGGTTATTATTTTTCCTTTATTAACTTTATTTACATGGAATTTTCACTAGGGCCGTTACAAGAATTTCCTTCCTTACTTCTGGAGGGATTGAGTCAAAGTAATTCACCACTGACTCCCACCTAAATAGTCGCTGGTGTGAGGAAGATGAGCCTGTCGTTCCACCTCTGCACTTGGCATTCTTTGGCGAGGATCGATTGGAGCAGAGGGATAATGGTAAGATAAATGACCATAATACAGATGTGAACCAAACAAGGGATTGATGATAATAAGGGAGGCAATAAACCCAACTACATAGGTATCTTCCACAAAGGTGTAAAGAGTGGAGGGAGAAATTGTCCACCCATACTGGAATAATGGAAAACCCCAGGACTTCCACACCCCCACGGGTTGTATCAACAAATAAACTCTAACTTGAGAAAAAATAATAGCAGGCAAGAGGGAATAACTTGAGAGTATTATGTTAGGAGGCCAAATCCCCCTGTTAAAACTAGATAGAGAACGTGTCTGGGTATTAAATGCCACAAACCAAAACCAGGAAATTAAAGGATATCTCTTCTCAGTCTATGCCTTGAAGTGACGAGGAGGACAAAACTACCACCAATTAAAAGGATGGAGCAATTCCTCTACTGTGGATGCAGAGAACGAAAAACATTGACCCTCTCATAAACATTTGAAACAAGAAATAGAGGTTCGGAAGATGATGTGACAAAAAAATAAAACATAAGAACTAGAACAACAAGGAAATGACCCTTCCACTGAAATTGAATATAGGTGAGGTATATACTAAGAGCCACATGGCTTGGTGAAACCCTCATCACCACCTCAATAAACATAACAATTTCGCCACCCACGGGAGACCCCCATGCAATTATAAAGGGGAGTTGACAAAGTTGATTCTTGTTTTTGAAAGATAATACCAGGGTTTACAAAGTCAAGGGAAGGACATTTGTCATGTGTGACACACACTTTAAAACCCTAAACCTCCCGTAAATTATGTGCTCATCATTGAGCTCACATATTTAAATGTCAAGATCCCCCGTGAGCACAATTGATCCTTCCTCAGAGAACCAAATCATTTCTTCTACTACGTGATAATCCTAGGTGCAAAATGGTATAGCATACTCCACCTCAACCACTCCCACCTGCAAGAATTTATATTGACGAGACCCAAGTAATTGTCCCCTAACCTAGGATCAAGACAATATTTGCCACGCAGTATCACAGAGGTGCCAAGTGTATGGTCTGACATCGTGCTCTATGTTCACCACCCCACGCTCCACTCTCATCCTTGGCATGTCAATCATGTCTTTTGTCATTCCTGACATGTTAAATAACATCCCCATCGTGGATGAATTAGTCCTTAAAATTTATTAATTCACCAATTACTATTTCAAACAAAAATAGTTTTAGGGTATTCAAATTGTATTTTTGAATATATAAATAGATATAGTTAAAAAAAAAGATTGGAATATCTAGATTATACAGACTTAAAAATTCAAATTTATTATTTTAATAAATTCTAGACGAGCCTGTGATACTGTTTGAAGCCCCTAGGGGGGAACTCAGTTGGTAAATGTTGTCAAAATGAAGTGTCATTTACCAAGAGATTCAAGGTTCAAATCCCCTCGACTTACCTATGTCTATGAAAGGGACGTATGTAGGCACCTAGATGTTATAATGATAGCGACTGAAATCAACCTCGTGTCACGTGAGTACGAAACAGGCTTAGTTGTACATTCCTCTAGTTAAAAAAAGAAAAAAATCTAGACTCATTTTCAGATAAAAATGATTGGAAAATATGTTAAAAAAAAACTAAAAAGTATAAATTTTAAACTACTCTTAAATTTTCACTCTACTGAAAAACCTAAACATGCAAATTTGATATTTTTTATTTTGTAAAGGGATTACATTTTAAAAAAATGAGCTCTTATTGTTCATTGATTTAAATAGTGAACTATTGTAAGCAAAACCATAAAAATCATTATCATGTGAAATGGGAGGATGAAAAAACTCATAATATTGAAAATGTTCACACTTCCTTTCTGGGATAGATATATAAGATTTGAATTCAATTGCAAATTTATAAACTTGATAGATAGATATATAGAATTTGCATTCAATTACAATTTTTTAAACTTGGTAGGTTAGATGACCTTAATACTTTGTCTTTTCCGAATCAAATTTATATTATGTATATATACATCTTAACTAGATGTTACATTTATATGCATATGAATTAATAAACATATTATGTTCAATATACAAATTGTTTAACTATCATTTAAACAATATCAAAGTACAATTACATAGTGTTAAAACCAATTAGACCAATAAGGAAAGTTGTGTCAATAATTTTCAAAAAACAGTTCCAAAAAATATAAGAGTTTGTTTATTATTTGGAAATACAAGGAAAGTTTATGTAAATCAAATCTTTTATATTACCTCTTCAAACCTCCAAAGGAAATCTATGCAAGTCAAATCTTTTATGTTTTTACTAAATGCATAAACCAAAATTCTATTACCATAGTCCCTAACCCAAAATGCAAGAACTAATAACATATAAAGCAAACCCAAAATGCAAGAACTAATAACATATAAAGCAAAAAAATAAGTTAAAATTCTTTTTAAAATACAATACATAATATTAAAATTATGTAATACATTTTAACTTTTCAATACAAATCATGCAAATATAAATATAAATGTTTCAAACTAAGCTAATAAAATTAGGTAATATAAATGTTTCAAACTAAGCTAATAAAATTAGGTAATACATTTTAACTTTTCAATATAAATCATGCAAATATAAATATAAATGTTTCAAACTAACCTAATATATAGAAATATAGATGGAAATGTTTTAATACAATAATGGAAATATAAATGTAAATATTTCAATATAATTATGTAAAATTTAATGGGCAAATATTAAATTCCAATTCCAATAGCAAATATAATTACAAATGTAAATGTTTCAATATAATAATGTAAAGTGTAATGGGAAAATATAATTAGTTTAAATCTACATGTAAACATTTCAACGTAAGGGTTTACTTTGAAAACATAAATGCTTTAAAAATAAATTTTTATCCTGAGAATGTTTTAAAAATGCATTAAAAATATTAACAATATTTATATAAATATAAATGTGTTAAGCTATTTGAAATACAAAAGTGAAGATTATTAAAGTATAATAAAAATTAAAATGTATTTAAAATTAAAATTTATGTAATAATAATAAGGAAATTAAGTTTATGAAGTTTATGTAGTTGTTCTAAATAATATAAATATTGTAATGTTTAACATTTTTATTGAGTTAAAATAAAACAAAAAATTTAAATTAAAAATAAAATAAACATAAATATAAATATAAATTTTTTTACTTCATGGTTTTTTTTTTTTATTATGGTATTTGTAACTTATGGTTTTTTTCCATAGTATTTCTTTTCTGATGTAGCCTATTTAAAGGCTAATAATTAAACCAATATAGATTATCTTAACTCTAGATCTACCAAGTGTTTAATGTGGCCTATTTAAAAGCTAATAATTAAACCAATATAGATTATCTTAACTCTGGATCTACCAAGTGTCCAGAGAGATTAAATCTCTTTTCACTATAAAGTGGTTTGCACCTCAGGAAAAAGATTTGATCTAGAGTTAAGTTAATCTATGCCAACAATAATAAAAAACTATACTTTATTATAATTATAAAATTTCTACAATATTTAATATTAAGAATATATAATTATATAAAAAAATTGTAAATTCTCATTGAAAAAGAATTTAATTGTCCACCATTTCAACGTATATATATATGTTTATATTAAAAATTGAAATATAACTTAAACATAATGTAAAAATTTAATATAAATCATGTAAATGTAAATGTAAACATATCAATATAAACCATGTAAATCTAAGTTATGTAATTATATTATGAATTATATATATATATATATAATATATATAATATATAATAATTATAATTGAAATATAACTTAAACATAATGTAAACAATTTAATATAAATCATGTAAATGTAAACGTAAACATATCAATATAAACCATATAAATCTAAGTTTAAACATTTCAATGTTTAAATGTAAACCTAAAAGGTAAAGGTTTCAAACTAACATAATTTATGTAAATATGGATACAAGTGTTCCAATATAATAATGCAAAATTTTCATTAGCAACCATAATTTGTCTAAAGGTAAATGTAAAGATAAATGCAAATGTTTTCAATGTAACTTAAATTTTTTAAAGAGTTAAATGTTTGTCATTATAATGTTTTGGAAATGTATTAAAAATGTAAATGCTATAATATAAAAATTGTAGTTTATTAATTCTTTTCTAGGTAAGACTCTAGAAATCAATTTGTTGTTGATCATTATTATTTTTGTATTGATCATGATAAGTTATAATGTTTAACTTTATAAATAATTAAAGTATATTTTATTTTAATTTAAAAAAATAATTTGTTAGCATTTTATTGGTTTAAAAACTTGTATGTATTATTTCAAAGTTCTTGACATGTGTATCATGTTGCCTACAAAATTTTCTCACCTTGAGAGCTCGCCAATTTTCATAGGAATTACCAATTTTCATGGGATCTTGTAATCTAATTAAACAAAATGATAAAAGCTAATACATATATGAGTGTATATTATTAAATTAACATTTATAGTCTTCCCCGGTTTCGAACCCAAGCATACCAGAGGTCTTTCTTTCGTTATTGTAATTGAAATCCTATTTATTTCATGTTAATCATGAGGCCAAGGACTTTAATCGACACTTTGAGATAAAGGACTTTAATCAACTTGATGGGTCAAGCTTTCTACATTCATATCTGTAACACCCTCCTCCCACATCTACCCAAGTAACCAGCGAACCAAGGTAAACATGTGACAAGAGGCTATTATAATTTGATTGCACCTCCTAGGTCACCTTAAGGAAGTGAAGCCGACAAAACAAAATGTAATTAACCATCCACACATCCTACAGAACCTCCAGAATCTACCCCACATTTCCAGTGACCAACCCTTAAGGAAACTCAATAGTTCAAGTACCTAGAGCCCCAGTTGCTCCCTTGCCAAGCCCTCCAAGCTACTGAGGGTCCCAGTCACTCCCATGAGTCTGCCTTAGTGCGACTATAGCCTTTTTCTGCCAGTGCTATGCCAACAACTAAGAGATTTAAGGCTAAATTCCAAGGCTAGGACCGAGTCACTACTTGGAACTTCATGAAATTTACATAAATGAAAAGAAACATAGAGACAATGATGCCAATACAAATTCTTGAACAAAGATTTGATTGGACCCCTAGTAGCCATGACATGCATTTCATCAAACATGTCACAAGTATGCATTCTACAGATATGAGCATAAGGGTCTTACACTTATATGAGAATCGCTAAGAAGTATTGATGACTTATCACATTAGCCGCATTATCATCTATTAGGTCATAGATTCATTGCTCAATCATTTACAAATCAAAACATGATGAGAACCATAAATTTTCACTGTCATAAAACATATTCATAACCAACATACAAACAATAGAAATAATGAGGATACAACAGTCATAAATGCCACATATAATCTAGTACATTTACATAGAAAATATCAAGGAAAGGAACTCTTATTAATGAATGCAAAATTCAACCCAGTATGAGACTACCATGTTCCACCCGAACATAGACTAGCTGAGTCAAATCTCTATTCAACCAATAACCCCCATGCCATATTCCAAGCATGAATGTGAGACTCAAACCAAAAGAACCAATCAGGGCTTCCCAAGGCTAAACCACCTCACCCTCATCAATAGAATCATGCTTTACCACAATTCTTATCGGATCACTATACCATAAATAGGAATGGATGCACTGAATTTCTCCACCTACTACATGAGGAATTTTCTTGTCTCCTAGTCTCTAGGCTTTATGGCAATCCGTAGTCTGATCCAGGGATCACTAGGCCATAATCGAGACACTATCCTCCAGGCTTTATCGTATATCCTACCATTCATCGACAAGGATTCTTAGGCCTGATCAAGGGCAACCACCTCTACGCTTTATCATATATCCTGCCACTCACTAGTCAAGGATTCCTAGGCCCATCGAGGCACACAATAATTGGTTTTACCCCAACCCACAGTCTGGTTCATGGGTCACTAGGCCAATGACTTTACTGCAATCCACAGTCTGATTCAGGGATCACCAGGACATGTGTTCTTTCATTCAGGGATCCACCTTACTTAGCTTTGAATCCATCCGAAAATCCAGCTCAACCAAAACATGAAAACCCCATCACACCATGGCTATCCAGAAATGGCAAAGTAAGGCTAAAAAACATTATCACACACAAGAAACCTAGCAAGGACATCACACATGAAAATCGATACCTGCAAGTAAACCTGATGATCCTGCTTGATCCTTCTTTGCCTTGCTTGATCTTTTGCTTCCTCTTTGCCTTCTTTGCCTTTCTTCTTCCAATGTTGAAGGGCTCTAAGAAAATTCTAAGTGTCCAAGAGTGAGAGAGAGAGAATAGAGAGAGAACTCCAAAATTGAACTGACCAAAAGCCATGAATTGATCCTCATAAGCCTTTTTATTAATGTGGCCTCTATTTTCTTCACTTTCAATTATTTTCCTTCATTTTCCTCCTCACATGCAACCTATGACCTTTCATCTCCCTTTTCTCCTAATTTCCATTATTTTCATAAATAAATTACCAAAAATGTGATTTTGCCTTTCCAAAGCCTTTGCCATTTCCTTTGCCAATTTCCTTAGCCATAATAACCGAAATGAACACCCACACTAGGATGTTTTGCCCAATATTCATCTTGGAATAAGTGTCCCATAACTGTGGTTATTATTTTGCCTTTATTAACTTTTATTACATGGAATTTTCACCGGGGATGTTACAAACCCCTCCCCCTTGGGGGAACACCATCCTCAATGTTCAATGACACCTACAACCAATAATATTGTTGAAATCAAAACATACTACCTATGGAGATTTATAACTTAGCTCGTTGTAGTATTTACAATGATCAACCTGTTGGGAAGCAAACCAACATGACAACATAATAACATAACAATCATACTAACATGACACCCATACTACTTATTGGAGCTTTATAACACAACTCATTGCGATATTTACATTCATATACATATGTACATATACCAAAACATCACATCGAACATATACCAAAACATTTATCAAGGACATTAGCTCAACCAGCGAATACGGAAGGATAGATAGCCCGCATATGATCTGTCATATCCCATGTAGCTTCATTGGGCCCAAAGTACTTCCACTGCACTCTAACTTGATCGATTGCTCAGTTCTGGAACATGAGCACCTTTCTCTGCAATATACACTAAGGTTCTGGTTGGATTTATTGATTTGGATCCACCTACAATACAGACCAGTCAATCACATGATCAACATCTCTAATATACTTTTTAAGCAATGATACATGGAAAAAATCATGGAATTTCACTATTGGAGGTAGTGCAAGTCGATAGGCTACCAACTCATTCCACTCAAGAATCTTTAAAGGTCCACAAAACCAAGGAACTAGCTTGGAACACGATCCAATTTGCAAGGAGATCTTCTTTGGCTTGATGCACAAGTACACTTGTTCCCCAACCTGAAACTCCTTAAACAACTTGTTCCGATTTCCATAGCTTTTCTACCTATGTTGTGCTTCCTTCAGATTCTTCTTAATTACCTTAATTTCATGTTCCATTTATGCTAACATGTATGGTCCAATCAATACCCTCTTCACCGGGTCACTCCAACTTATGGGAGTATTACAACTTTGCCCATATAATGCCTCAAACAAACTTAGCCTTACTGATTATTGGGAACCAATATTGTAAGCGAACTCAACTAATGGAAGGTACTCCTCCCAAATCTGTTGTTGATGCATCACATATATCCTCAACATGTCCTCTAATATCCCGTTGACCATCTCTATTTTTCCATCTATGTATAGATGATAATTTTTACTGAAGGCAAACTCTGTACCTAAACCTCCAAACAACTCCTTCCAAAACTTGGAAGTGAACTTAGCATCCCTATTTGACACAATATTATTTGGAACACCATGCAACCTCACTATATCCCTGATGAATACATGTGCTACATCATTAGTAAATAAGTAGACTTCATTGGAATGAAGTGTGCTACCTTAGCTAACTTTTCCACCACAACCATGATGGAATCAAGCTGTCTAGATGTCCTCGACAAACCTGTAATGAAATTCATGGAAATGACCTCCCATTTCCACTCTGAAATCAGAAGTCCAAACATCCTAGACTAATCTTGTACCACTACTTGTACCTATACTTCGTTGTAACCTGTGCATAACCTCTATGTACTCGTCATGCTATTGACCTACCTATAAAATCTGATCCTATAAGTATGTCCCATAAGAACTCATAGCTGCAATGTGATTTACCTGTATTTGCCTGCTAAGAGCATCTGTAACCCTATTTTATTTTCCCTTGATGTACCTAATCTCAAATTCAAACTCATTGATTGTGGCCAATCATCTAGCTTGCCTGACATTCATATTCGGTTGGTCAAACAAGTATCTCAACCCAATGTGGTCACTAATCAATACAAACCTCCTACCAAGAAGATAGTTCCTCCACATCTTCAACGCATGAATAATCGTTGACAACTCAAGATCATGTGTCAAATAGTTATGCTCGTGCTCATTCAGTTTCTGTGACTCATAACATACTACCAGTCCCTCCTGCATAAGGACTCCACCAAGTCCTCTCTTGTAAGCATCTGTACACACTAAAAACTCTTTGTCCAGGTCTGCAATATTTAACACTGGCATGTTTGTCAACAACGACTTCAACTGCTCAAAACTTGTTGCACATTCCTCAGTTCATTAAAATTTCTTACCTTTCCTCTGTAATGACATAATAGGATATGCAATCCAAGATAAGTTCCTGATGAACCTCCTATAATATCCTGCTAGCTCCATGAATGATCTTATCTCATCCACATTTCTAGGAGCTGTCCACTCCATGATAACTATTATCTTCCTTGGATCGACTGTTATGTCTTCCTTGGAGATCACATGCCCCAAGTAATGTACCTTTGTCTGAAAGAGATTGCATTTACTGAGCTTAGTATACAACTAATGCTCTCTCAACAGTCTCAACATTGCTACTAAATGCTCGACATGAACTTTCTCATTCTTAGAATATATCAAAATGTCATCAATGAACACAATAACGAACTTGTCTAGATAAGGACACAACAAACTATTCATCAAGCACATAAAGGTAGCTAGAGCATTAGTCAAACGAAATGGAACTACAACAAACTCATAATGCCCATACCTATTCCGGAAATTTGACTTGTAAATGTTCTCTTCCTTGATACGTACCTGATGACATATGGACCTCAAATCAATATTTGAGAACACAATTGCTCCCTTTAACTGATCAAATAAGTCATCAATCCTTAGCAACGGGTACTTGTTCTTGATGGTCACCTTGTTCAACTGCGTGTAATAATTGCATAACCTGATAGTACCATCTTTCTTCTTCACAAACAAGACTGATGCACCCCACGTTGATACACTTGGCCTAATATATCCCTTGTCAAGCATTTCCTTCACCTCCAACTTCATCTCTACAAAATCTGGAGTGCTCATCCTGTATGGTGCCTTTGATGCTAGTGCTGCCCCTGATACCAACTCAATGGAGAAGTTTACTTCTCTGTGAGGCAGAAACTCTGAGATCTTTGTTAGAAACACATCTTGAAACCGTTGAAAGATCGAGTACCTACTTAATATCTCTGCATCCTCATCCTCCTTACCTTTATCATTAGAAATCAGTACTGCAAATAACACACACCCTTTTTTGCGACTGTGTTTTGCCTGCATAGTTGTCACCATCCTAACTGATGTTGCTTTCTTCTTACCCTGCATGATTCTCTTCTCCCATTGTCATCCAAGAACTCAATGGCTTTTTCATAAAAATCCACTTTGGTCCTATGAATATATAGCTAGTCCATACCCAAAACCATACTATATGACCCCAACGTTAATATGTTCAAATGTGTTTAAGTATGTGTACCATTCAACTCAAATGCACAAGATCTTACCCAATGACAAACTCTCTTCTTGGTACCTCTATCCAATTGCACTAACCAAGATTCTGCATGCATTTCTTTATTCAAACCACACTTATCCACCAAGTTAGGGCTAACATAACTATAATTAGATCTAGTGTCAATCAAAATAGAAACAACTTGATGACAAAGCTTACCATCCATCTCAACGATAGAGGCCTGATGATATGCCCTTCCTTTATCCAGTGCTACATATATATGAGGAATGCTTTGCCCAACATCCCCAATAGTTTGTGCCTCCTGTGCACTATAGATATGATGCCTACCACCCTGATTCTGCGGAAAATTCCTTTTAATATGCTCCTTACCACATGTCCAACACTCTAATTGTCTTGTAGCATCACCTTTATTATGTTGTTGTGTCCCATTTCCCTGTCTAGTTGCATTGAACTTCTTATGCTGTGCGACATTCTCTTTCTCTTTTGCATTCTGAGGCCTTGTTCTTTTCGACTTCCATTTACCTTTACTTTTATCTTTCCCTTTCAATCCTTGCTGAGATTTTGTCTTACACTTTGACTATTCATAGCAATGCTTTAGTTTCCCAATAAATTCCTCAAGTGATTGAGGATCATCATACTCAATCCGTTCTCTAAATGCTAATGGAAATCCACTAACAAATCTCTGAACTTTAGCCTTTTGATCTTTAAGATACGGTACCTACCTCAATAACTCCAAGAACTTGGTCGTATACTCCTTATCTGTCATCGATACCATTTTGAGCTCATAGAATTTCTTG
Organism: Pinus taeda; assembly: GCA_000404065.3. Classification (NCBI taxonomy): domain Eukaryota; kingdom Viridiplantae; phylum Streptophyta; class Pinopsida; order Pinales; family Pinaceae; genus Pinus; species Pinus taeda. Next base: position 152,948 of record APFE030157379.1, read on the forward strand.
GATCTGTTTTCTTAGTACCTTTCCGACAAGTGTGAAAATTCCTTAAACGCGGGAATTCCTACTGCAGCATTGATGATATTTCTTCTACTTGTTAGATTTACATGAACAAGTTATTTGTAGTTTCCTATGCCAAACATCGAAATACATACACTGCAGCCTACACCATTTAAATAAGATATTGAAACAAGAAACTGAAAAATAGAGAAATATACACACAAATGACACAATTATTTTTGGACAAACATCCTCGGAAAAACCCAATACGGGAAAACTGGTGCAAAAAACATGACGGTTTTTATTATTAAGCTGAAGTATTTCTAAATGCAACTACTGGATGCCTTCCTGACAATCAAGTTACAGAGAATATCACTCGACATAAGAAATTAGTGAGATTACCTCACTCTACACTGCAAGTCTCGGCTGATCTAGCAGCTAAACCAATGAGTTCCCCGAGTACTTCTGTGTTGCCCCTATGTGGGCCCTGCATCACATCAGTTGGGAATCGATTTTCCCTCTAGAGCTAATTCTAGCCCTCTCGGTTCATAAATGTTAACCTCCTCAGCAAATTTTGGACTTCTGCATAGGAGGCTCTGCGCTGCTCTACATGGGGCCTATGTGAGCCCTTCTTGGCTTTACGTCACCATCTCTAGCCTCTGAATTGCCTCCTCTATGTGTCTCTTTGCCTCTCTGTTGAGTATCCTTGGCTCCGGAGAAGATCCTCCAACCAAAACTCCCTCTTCCCCTCATTGCGTGATCACTACAAATCACTATGTTATCACTTAGAACTAAAGGTTTAATGCATACAGTTACATGCCCTAGTCTGATGACAAAGGTTTATGTTTAAGCTGTTTCCATTTTTATTTGTCTCACTTAGGAGTCGGAGTTTTAAAGGTTTTTAAGCTTAAATCAGACTCTAGTCCTATTGGCTTTCCTCCACTCATCATTATCCCATAGTCATGTCTTGTCTATGCCAAGTCACCTTGTCTTTTAGTGATTCTGCAGCGCAGTCTTATTTTCCCATTTCGTAGTGCAATCATAGTCTAGCAGTTTCGCAGCGTGTAATGATTAAGCAGTTTCGCAGCGCATCATTAAAAAATATAACTAACAACGCTGTGAAATCATGGATTCGTGCATTCCGCAGCGAATCTTTCCTGAAATGTCAAGTCCATAGGTGAGTCAGCATGTCCGTCCACTCATGTCAGTTTGAGTACCTCTTGAAATCATGCCTAAACGTTCATTTGCCGCTACTCCACCAATAGATTTTTTGATATGCACGGAAATCTCACTCCCAAGAGATTTTACCGTGCATAGTCCTAATAATGGCCGTGAGTGTTGCATGAGTAACCAGTCATGTTTCAAATTTGAATTTCAAGCGAGGCTGTTCAAGCGAGCCTGATTACAAGCGAGGCTGAGTTAAAAAGGGAGGTGAACCATCTCGACCGGAGCTGTTAAGATTTGGCTGTGAAGATTTAGAATTTGGCTGTGAAGATTTGGAATTGGCTGTGAAGATTTCAAAGTGAAGATGGAGAGAAAGGAGCACAGGTCTGGAAAATGTCAAAGGAATGAACCTGAAGGCCTGGACATAACCTTGAGAGATGAAGGCGTGAAGAAGGCGTTTAAAGATGTCGGGTGCTGGAGATTTTGTAAAAAGCTACAAGGAGGGCATGCACAGGTAACAAAAGAATTTGCACTTAATTTCACTGGTTTGAATTCAAAGGTTACCATGTTAGAGATATCGGTTTCTCCAGAAGCAATAGATGTTGTAACCGAGATCCAAAGAGGACAGGAAGAATGGTTCAAAAATTTTAAATTTTATAGGAATCCTTGTAAGGAGTTCTTAAAAGAGGCATATGTAAATGAAGATTTCACAAAAGCAGTGCCTAGGTACTATCTCAAGGAACATTATGCTCTTCTTCTTACCTGCATTCAGAAGTATTTGACCTGTGAAGGAAGGTACAATAAGGTTTATCCTTATCATTTTCAACTGCTCTTGCATTTTACTGGGAAAGTCTCCATAGACATTTCGTTTTATTTATTTCGCAGTTTAAGTAAGATGTGTGATAAGGTGCAGCTCAGGAAAGAGGACTGTGAAACCTCTTTATTCCATCATGGTCTGATTAAGCTGTTGATTTTAGATAGCCTCCAGAAGATAGGCAGAGACTGGAATTCTTTTATCTTCATGGCTGGATTCCAAAGTAAGACTGGTCTTACTCCTCAACCAGCCAGAGAGTTTACAATAGCTGAGCTTCAAAGGGAAGCAAGAGCCAAAAAGAAAACCAAGCCACAACTACCAAAACCAGTGAAGCCATTAGTCATTCAAGAACAGCCTCAGAAATCAACAAAGGAGAAGACTCAAGGTAAGAAGATTGTAGTTGAAGCAAGCAAATATGAAGCAGTCTCAAGGGTAAGAACAAGAAGCCAAATTAATAAAGAAAAGGGTAAAGCTATAGTTGTCGAAGAGAGCCCTGTGTCAAAGGCAAGCCTGAATGATTTATTACAAGCTATTGAATTAGAGCAGTCCAAACCAATTCAAATTGATTTGACACAGTCACCACAGGTAAATGTTAAGAAAACCAAGGCCTCAAAAAGGCTTAAGTTTGATGAGCCATCCCAGGAATTTGTTTTTAACCTATGACTAGAAATTTCCAGCAGGTACAGGAAGCACTGCCCAGGACAGAGGAAGCAGCGGAAGGAACACGACCTCAGCAAAAGAACAACAAAAGTAAAGCAGCCATCACATCTCAAGGAGATTATGTGGCAGCCATGAAAAGACAAATAGAAGCAGATGAAGAAGAAATTAATCAATTAAAGAAAGTCGCTGAAGACCTGAAGGCAGAGCTAAGTCGGTTACCTAATAAATGAATTCACTGTTCAGGAAAGGGTTTTGTCTCAAACTTTTGTTAATTTTGCTTAATCATTAGTGTTTTGAAGATTTTTTAATCCCTGCTACACATATGAAACATCAAAGGGAATTTTGGCAACTGATGATTGGATGATATAAGCTCTCGGGTTAAAAAGGCAAATTGTTTTAAATAAAACAGCAGTTTCGTAGCGCGCTACGAAACTGCTGTAGATGATGTTTTTTAACGCAGATAGAGTAGTTTGTTATTATGAGCGGGAGTTTTTGAAAAAGGGACACCTGTCCATCACCACAGCCTGCAGCATATCTAAAACGTGGCCACGTTCCATTCCTTGGGTTATTAAAGGCTCAGAAAGGTGATGTTCATGTTCGAGCAAATTATGGAAAACAGAAGCCGAGAAGTAGGGGACATCTCCTAATACCACGGGTAGATAGGGATTCAGCGTTTAAAGGCCAATATGGCATATTTAATATCCAGCTCAGCCAAATCTAAAGAGAACCAGGTGTCAAAGGACGAGGAGTAGCCACTATGGCATGGAAAGAGAATTAGAGTCCTAGTTAATTTAGAACTGTTTAAAGTTCCAGTCAGCATTTCGTTTGTATTTAATAGTCAGTTAAATAGTTGATAGGTGTCATTAGAGATAAAGATCGAGTTATTAAAATTCCCCTCATGCTGGAGGAGGAAACTCGAATTAGTTAAGAATAAGGATTCTATATATAGCTAAGACAGAAATGTAATGAGGGTTGGAAATCTGACAGCAGAAGTACTGTTTTAGCTTATGTAAAGACTATTTTCAGTAATACAAAGCATCTACTTTTCTTCTTAGGATTCATGAAGGATTTGTTATGTTCAGAATATGTGTTTTGTTCTTCCCTTAATGTCTTTTTTCAGTTGCATGGATGCATAATCACTCAGAATTCACTGATTGTGCTCTGACTTCCTGTATGCATGTGTGAACTGTGGTTTTATGTAAGTTATATTCTGAACATTTAAATGCTAAGTGCCCTGACTTCTATGCAAAGGTAGTGTCATTGTTCACTGAAGTATGCTTGACTCCATAGGCCCAATGGGAACTTATGAAATGTTTATCCAGCCATTATATTTGTCTATGTTGTTACGTCACAAGAGTTAGCCATCTTATCATTAATCAAAATCATTAACCCTTTTGAGAGAGCCCTATCAGGCTAAGGAGGCTAAGCCTCAGCCTAAAGTAGGTTTGAAACAGTTACACTAAGATAGTCTGATCAGCAGCCTATCAAGGACCTATTTTGGTGATAACATTTTGGTGCGTCTGCCAGGAGCCTGAAGATTACTCATTCCCGAAAAATTATGTTGCTGAACTTCTGAAGGTAGCAGGAGCTCAGAAAGGTTTTCGAGGTTGCATTCTACCTTGGTGACTCCATTCAATCTAAAAGCTAAAAAAGGTGGCTTCGAAAGAAAGATATACAAGGAGTAATCCTGACCCAAACCCACCTAGTCCTGTGGATAATCCCAACATTATCTCCAGGAGCAGGAAAAGATTTTCTGATATACCAGGTACTTCAAACATTTCAAAATATTTGTTTCCTAAATTTTCTAGAAGTCCAGAAGATAAAATTGTTGATGATAAAATTAAAGAAGTATTGTTGAGATCTGAGAACGAAGAAGAGCTTATTGGAATTATTCTAGATTTGCAAAAAAGAGGCATTGATACTTCATCTTTAGTGTCAGAAAGAGATAAGGAAGAGTTTTGGGAGGTTGTTACTTCAGAGTTGTTATTAGAGGAAGAGGACTTAAACCAGCTCAAAGAACTTGATCCTTTTGAAGTTTTGCTTAAATCTAAAACTGGTTTACCTCTCCCAAATTGGAGTTCTTTTGTCAGTGGCTTGCAAAGTCCAAATAGCCCTTTCCGAATCAATACTTTATCTTCTACCTCTGTTAGTCCAAATAGTCCTCAGACAATACCTTCTTCCACTGGTCATACCATACATGTTGTCACTGCTCCTCCTTTCATTATGGCTATACCTCCTAGGTATGCTCCTCTGGCCCTCCCTGTTGTTTTACATGATCTTCCTAGCAAATATGCTGCTAGGATTCCAACATGGGGGGGTGATGAAGATATTACAGCAGAGGAACATGTGGATAGGTTCAATGATTTTATTGACAGGGAAGAACTGGATGATGAAGATGTAAAACTAAGATTGTTTTCTCAAACTTTTATTGGGGAAGTCAGAAAATGGTTTAAAGCCCTTAGAGCTGGAAGCATTCATAGTTGGGTAGAGTTTGAAGACAGCTTTCTAAGGAAATGGGGAAATAGAACCAACCATGTTCAAGCCCTTACAGAATATAACAATCTTAGGAGACCTCCAGAAGAGACAATTCAAAATTTCTCTAAGAGGTTTAACAAAATATATAATTCTATTCCAGCTCATTTGAAACCTCCTGGAGCTTTGGCACAGTTGAGATATGTTGAATCATTTGATTCAGATTTTTCCCTTTTACTCAGGGAAAGGGAATCTGCTTCTCTTGCTGACATGCAAAATGATGCAATTAAGGTAGAGGTAAATATGACTGCTGCTAAGAAATCTAAGATGGAAAAGTCTAAGTTGAAGGAGGAAGAGAAGCCTTCTACATCAGCTCAAGAAGACAAGCTTGAAACCATGATGAAAACCATGGAGAAATTGATGGACAGATTAGCTCTTGGGACTGCTTCTGCTCCTCCAGCACAGCAAGAACCTCAATTTAGGAACCAGCAGTTCAGAAGATCTCAGAATCAGCAAAGGCCAAGAGATAACCGAAATCAGCAGGCAGATCCTCCGGTGAGACCTCCTTTCCAACAGAATTTGGTAGATGAAGAGGATGAACCTGAAGTCCCTGAGGAATCAATTCATTGTTTGGATGAAGATGGGTCAGGAATTTTCTTGACCAAAGAGGAACATGATGAGTCCAGCATGATAAAATCAGAAGAAGAACCTTCAGATTTTGTGAAGGGATATCAGCATGCTATATTTGAGATGCAAAAGCAGTATAATCTTAGGAATAGAGATGTTCCTATTACAGCAAACAAAGTACATATTAAGAAGAATACCTCAAGGACAACTGATGATAAAAAGGAAAAAGCAAAGGTAGTTGAAAGTAAAGATGATCCTCCTCTTGACAAAAAGGACATTCAAATTTCTTCTCCTCCAAAACAAATTGACAAGACTACTTCTTTTTTTAGTATTGAGAATGAGATTGCAAAAAATAAAATATCAGTCCCTTTTAATGAAATTCTCAAGGTAGATAAATACATAAGCAAAATTGTTGAAATGCTTAATTCACAACCAGGAGTGGCTGATATCCTAAATGTACATGAAGATAATCCTATTATTTGTTTGGGTCCAAGAATTGAGGATGAACAAAATGAAGAGTTTCCTCCTTTCTACATAAGCATTACCATTCATGATATGACTCTACATAATGCTATGTTAGATTCGGGAGCGTCACATAATCTTATGCCTAAGGTAATCATGGAAAGACTGGGGTTAGAGGTTACTAGGCCATACAAGGATTTATTTTCTTTTGATTCAAAGAGAGTCCATTGCATTGGGTTGATAAAGGATCTAGTTGTGGGGCTTACACAAATTCCAGCAAAAACAACTATTATGGACGTTGTTGTTGCAGACATTCCACCTAAGTTTGGAATGCTTCTTTCAAGGTCATGGGCAGCAAATATTAAGGGCACAATGCAGATGGATCTTACATATGCTACCATTCCAGTGTTTGGTGAACAAAGGAGGCTGTACCGAGAAACAAGGATGGCCTACATGGTGAGCAGCAAAGAAAAGCCTCAGAATTTTCCTATTTACTCATGTGATACTGGTCTTGGTTTAGCTATCCTTTTCAATGAACAGTTGGAAGAGAATTAGAAGACAAACCTGCAGAAATTAGAGTCAAGAAGGACAGCAAGGAGATGAAGAAGAAATCATGGGCTGCTGGACATTGTACTTTGATGGATCAGCAGGAAAAGAAGGGGCAGGAGCTGGCATTTGGATCACTAGTCCAACTGAAGAAAGTAAGTTTCTCTCATACAAATTAAACTTTGATTGTACCAATAATATGGCTGAGTACGAGTCTCTAGTCTTAGGTTTGGAAGCCTTGATAAAGTTGAAATCCAAAAACATTGTTGTTTGTGGAGATTCTGAGTTGGTAATTAAACAAATAGAAGGTTCATATCAAACCAAAGATGCAAGAATGAGAGCATACAGAAATTTAGTGTTGGAGATGTTAGAAAATTTTCAAACCTACTCTTTTAGCATCAAAACTAGAGACCAAAACTCTATTGCAGACTCTCTTGCCATTTCAGCCAGCCTATTCATTATTCCTAAGCACTCTTCTGATGGTTATGAAGTGGAGGTTCGCCATAGACCAGTCATACCAGATAATATCATAAACTGGCAAGTTTTTGAAGATGATCAACATCTTAGAAATTTTATTGAATTAAAGGAAGAGTTTGAGCAAAATCAGATAGATCAGCAGAACATGTTGATAGAGCCAAAAGAGAGTTCTGAAGTTTTACAGTTACAAAACAATTTAATCCCTAAAGGCCTCATTCCTTTGGAAAAATTGTTTGATCATAATGATGTGTTCAAAGCACCAAGATTACAAGCTAATGAGGAGGAAGTAGAAAACTGTAATTTAGGTGACTCAGTTATGCCTAAAATGGTGAAGATTTCAAAGTTCCTTCCAGCTGATATGAAGATCAAATATGTTGAGATGATGAAAAGATTCATTGACGTTTTTGCATGGAGCTATGCTGATTTGAAACAATATGATTCTTCAATCATACAACATACCATCCCTATTAAGCCGAATGAGAAGCCTTTTAAGCAGAAGCTAAGAAGGATTAATCCTCTTCTAATGCCTCTGATTGAAAAAGAAGTGAAAAAGCTTTTTGATGCCAAACTTATTGTACCAATTAGATTCTCAAATTGGCTTGCTAACTTGGTACCAGTCAGAAAAAAGAATGGGGAGATCAGAATTTGTATAGACTTCAGGAATTTAAACAAAGCTTTATTGAAAGATAATTACCTTCTTCCCAAAATGGATTTTATTCTGCAAAACATTGTTGGTTCACAAAGGATGTCTATGCTTGATGGCTTCTCAAGGTACAATCAGATTCTTGTCCACCCAGATGATCAGGAGAAGATGGCTTTCACTACACCATGGGGAACATTCATGTATGCAAAAATGCCCTTTGGCCTCATGAATGCAGGAGCAACTTTCCAGAGGGCAATGGATATTGCTTTTGCTGAAGAAAAGGACAAATCAGTGGTAGTTTATCTTGATGATATCACAGTTTTTTCAAAGAAGGAAGAAGACCACTTAAAGCACCTTGAAAGGGTCCTACTAAAGTGTAGGAGGTTTGGTATTTCTCTAAACCCAACCAAAAGTATTTTTGCTTTAACTTCTGGCAAACTGCTTGGGCATATTATTTATGAAGAGGGAATTAGGATTGATCCTAATAGAGTTAGTGCAATTCAAAGGTTAGATTTACCAAGGAGCAGGAAGGAAATTCAATATTTTCTTGGGAAAGTTAACTTTGTTAGAAGATTCATCCCTAACTTTGCTGAAGTGGTCAAGAACATAACAAAAATGTTAAAAAAGGGAACATATTTTAAATGGACAGCTGAAGCAAAGGAATCATTTGAAAAAATCAAGAAAGCACTTACTCAAGCACAAGTCCTCATTAGCCCGGATTTTACCAAGGAGTTTCTGATCTTCACGTTTGCTTCTGATGACACAATTGCTGGAGTTTTATTGCAAAAAGGAAGTCAAGATGGAAAAAGGGGAAAGTGGATAGCAAAGCTGTTGGAGTATGATATTGAGATCAAACCCACCAAATTGGTAAAAGGTCAAGGCTTAGCCAAATTGTTGACTCAGTCAAATCTGGACTGAATTGATATTAATTTAAACACAGAAATCTCAGAAATTTCTGAAAATGAAGAAGAGATAGTCCAGATTAATGAGAAATTCTTGATCTCAGAATGATATAAGGATGTAACATTTGTTTTGCAGCATAATAGAGCTCCAGATAACCTATCAAAATCCAAAGCTCGGTTTACCAAGTTAAAATCTCTCAGATATTTTGTGCATGACCAAAATTTGTTTTGGAAAGATGCAGGAGGGATATTATTGAAGTGTCTCATTGAAGAAGAAGCTGATAAAGTAATTGATGAGTTTCATAAGGGAGATTGCGGAGGTCATCACTATTGGAAAGCCACTGCAAACAAGGTTTTGAGAGCTGGCTATTTTTGGCCAACCATGTTCAGAGATATTTATAAAAAGATAGCCACATGCCATGAATGTCAAGTCTTCGAAGGGAAGAGAAAGCTCATCCCAATGCCCTTGGTTCCTATTTATGTTGAAGCACCCTTCCAGCAGTGGGGTTTAGATTTTATAGGGGAAATCCATCCTCCCTCATCAGGACAGCATCGTTGGATTCTCACAGCTACCGATTACTTTACAAAGTGGA
>APFE030157382.1:0-23984 GCA_000404065.3 Pinus taeda
TTTTCCCAAATTCATCTTTCATTGCTCAGAAACATCATTGGAGTAAAACCTATCCCGATGTGTGGAACAGGGGATTTGTCGAAATGAAGCGAAATGAAGGGGATAGGGTCTTCTAAATTCTTGAGGGAATTTTGAGAATTAGGGAGGGATGTTAGGAAGCAGGGGAAAGTGGAATTTTATTGATTGAGTGAGGGGAAGGGGTCCAAAAGGGCAAGACACAGGCCTACCCTAGAAAATTGTCAAGTTGTAGCAAGAAACTAGGGTTTGTGCAAAAATGAGGAATTCGGGGGATCTCAGTGATGGGAAGTGTTTAATAAGGTAAATTAAGGATAGGGGAAGGTGTATGAACATCAGGATACAAGTTTTGCTGATGATTTGACCATCCAAGAGAAATTAACTTCAAAACCCTAGGAGAGGGAAATGAACCTTGCCTAGGCATAACTGAAGCATGAACAAGGTGTAAAATGACCCATTGGAACCTAACATGATGATGCCAATCCTCTGAATGATGGTACACTCAGCTAAATGGTGATATGAATTGACATTTGGACAACTTTGAAAAGAGTGAAAACAAACCCTAGACCTAATACCTAGTGACCAAATTTTGCTTGAAAACTCACTGAAATGACAAAATTTGACCTTGACAGCGTAAAATCACTTTGTAAGAGAAAGTTTGATCAATGGAGGAAGGCTACAAAGACTGACAGTAACACTAACACAAGAAATACCAAAGCTCACAAATAGAGAGCGAATCATGAGGAAGCTAGAAGGGAGAAGAGAAGAGAGGGCAGTAGTCAGAAAGCTATACCTCTGAGGGTGATAGGCATTTGTAAACCCAAGTCAACCATCACTGCTTGGGTCATTTTAAGTGACCCAGCGCTATAGGTGCACAGAGATCACATGATGAAACACATGATCATATGCAAATTTATGGGGATTTGGCCGACGGAGAATGCCTTACATGCATGGATAAAGAACCACTGGAAACCTAAGGGGGAAACAAACCTTCACCTTGGATCCAGGGATTTATTTACGGTGGTGTTCACTACCTTAGAAGATATAGAGAGAGTGTTTGAGGGAGGACGTTATTTCTACGCTACTACAGGCCTTTACATGCGACCATGGGTGATGAACTTTGTCCCAGAACAAGAAACATTCACCTCAGTACCGGTATGGATACGAATTTACTCCCTTCCTTTAGATTATTGGTTGTCGGAGTCTTTAAAGGCTATCGGCAATAAACTAGGGCATTTTATAAAGATATCAATGTGACATTAAGAGGCAAATACACTTCCTTCGTCCGGATCTTTTTGGAAATGGACCTATCTAGGGCACTCCTAGATGAGATCATTTTGGAAGTCTATGATGAAGAATGGGTGCAGGCGGTGGATTATGAGCATGTCCCAGTTAGATACTGTAAGTGCCATGAACACAGGCACCTTTATAGAGACTGCCCATTAAATAAACTGGAAAGCAAAAAAAAACCACCACAAGTAAATATCACGAGGGTTTCACCAAGGTGGGGGGTAAGGGGAAAGGAGGAAAGCAGAACCTGAAGAAAATCAATGAGGATGGACAACTAAGCCACAATAGTTTCAAAATATTAGAAGAAGATATAGGAAACAACGAGGAAAACCAAAAATCGAAAACTAAAACCAATGAGAAGGATAGGGACACTAGCATGGAGGGCATACCAGAGAATAGCCAGCAATAGGATGATCCACCGAGCATCGTGGAGCTTAGCAGGGACCATGAGATGACCCCAAGTGAGTCAGGAACAAAGGATTATGAACTACAAGAGATTCTTGAGAAGGAAAACTTGGATCTAGAAAATTTTCTGAAGTAGGGTATTACCAAAGGAGTTGACTCGCTACCAAAATAGGAGTTTGATAGGGTTCAACAGCTCTACTTATGGCGATCACAGTCGAAAAGTTCTGGAGTCAAAATAAACCATCATAGCCAGGAAAATAGAGGGATGAAGACAATGGAAGAAACACAGGGGCACTCTTCCAAGAACCTAGGTAGGAAAAAAGGAAGGAAAAGACAGAATGAGTTGCTGACACAATGTGGAAAACTCATGATCAACTCAAGTAAGATGAAAGATCTCACCAGTTACTCTTTTACAAACTTAGCTTAATGAAGTTTACAACATGGAATGTTAGGGGCCTAGGAAGCAAAAGGAAACAACGAAATCTTAGTAGTAGAATAAAAGAATAAAAACCAGACATGGATTTCATTCAGGAAACAAAGTGCTCAATGGATAAAATCAGAGAAATCGAGAGAAAATAGTTAGGCAAGTATGTGTATCTAGAGGTTAAGGGGGGCGGCTCGGTAGTAGGTATTCTGATGCTTTGGGATCCCCAAAAACATGGAATATTGGATGCGGAAGCGTCCAGGAGCTATCTTTCACTAGTAATACAACCTGTAGATGATAAGGAAATTTACATGATCACAAATGTCTACGGACCTCAAAAACTAGAAGACAAACTCAAGCTTCTCACCTCCCTTGAGGAGCTAAGAGAGAGACATCCTGATATACCCTAGATTTTGGTAGGAGATTTCAATATGATCAAATCACTTATAGAGAAAAATGGGGGCACTAGAACACTAGGTAGAGAATCCACTGCCTTCCAAAACTTTATAAATAACATGAGATTAGTGGATGCTGAAACATTAAATGGCACTTTCACTTGGAACAATAAGAGAGGAGGGGCTTCTCAAGTTGCCTCTAAACTAGATAGATTCTTGATCTCAGAGAACCTATTTCTGACAGGCCCTGACATGTCAGCTTTTATCCTTCCATTTGGAGGTTCAAACCACTGGCCTGTCCAACTTGAAGCCACTTTTATGGGTACACTAAAAAATAGACCTTTTAGGTTTGAAAATATTTGGGTCTCTCACCTTGACTTCACCAGCAACATTAAGAAATGGTCAATGAAAATGTTGCCCTTACAAGGTATTAAAATGTACATGCTACAACAAAGAATTAAACACATCAAATCCAGACTCAAAGATTGGAACAAAAAAAAGGGTTTGGCAACATTTTCAAACCCAAAAAAGAAGTTGAACAAAAACTTCAAGGGATTAATTAGCTTATGATCACAGATGGCTTTACCAAGGAAAGGAATACTCAAGCTGATTTTCTTCAGAAGGAATGGGATGATAGGTGTAGGAAATAGGATATTTTTTGGAGTAAAAAATCGTGAGTACAATGGATTAAAGAAGGGGAAAGAAACAAAAAGTTTTTTCACAAGTCAACTTTAAGTCACAGGTCACATAAAAGAATTTTAAAACTCAAAGATTTTCAAGGAAAAGAGCTCATCACCCACAAAGAAATGGGATTTGTCCTAGTTCAACACTTCCTTAACATTGCAAAGGAGCCTCTCTTAGACAGGTCACAGTTTATTAATAAATTCACAAGGTACATCCCCAAGCTGGTAACAAGGGAAGACAATCATAATCTCAATAGGCCAGTATCTAAAGACGAGGTCAGGGAAGTTATCAATGAGATGCAAAATGGGAAAGCTCATGGCCCGGATGTTTTCAATGTGGACTTTTTCAAAGCTTGCTGGAAAATAGTCAAACAAGATATCTTTAATGTAGTTGAAGACTCATGAATATCCAGATCAGTCCTGAAGGCTTTCAATGCCTCATTCATAGCTTTGATTCCGAAGCAAGAAAAAGCTTTCACACCGGACAGATTCAGACCCATAGCTTTGTGTAATGTGATGTACAAAATTATTTCCTAAGTGATTGCTAACAGGCTCAAACCCCTTCTTCTAGCTCTTATCTCATAGGAGCAAACTACTTATGTGGAAGGAAGACAAATTCTCAACAATACCATTCAAGCTCATGAGACGGTACACTTTGTGAAAAACAGCAAGCAAGCTGGAATGATCATACAACTTGACTTAGTGAAAGTTTATGACAAGCTAAGCTGGTCTTACATCAGAGAAATGTTGAAAGCTTATGGTTATGACCACAATTGGATCAGATGGGTCATGACCCTTGTTTCCATGGCCAGTTTTTCAATCCTGCTTAATGGATCACCCTCAAGAACATTCATGCCTTATAGGGTTTAAGACAAGGAGAATCGCTCTCCCCCTTCCTCTTTGTGCTCATGATGGAAGGGCTAGGCAGAGCGATAATAATGGCAAGTGTTGAGGGAAGAATCCAGGGTTTGAAACTCACCACAAATGGTGCAGCTTCAACTCACCAACAATTTGTGGATGACACAATGCTGCAAGGTATTCCCACGGTCAAGGAAACCAAAGCTTTTAAACAAATCTTGAATGAATTTTCCATGGTAGCTAGTACAAAGGTAAGTCTTGAAAAATCAAAAATTTTATTTTTAATACTGACATTGCTATTCAAAGAAACGTTACCAAAATTCTAGGGTTCCAAAGGGATCAGTTACCCTCCAAGTACCTTGGAATACCCCTTATAGACAAACCTCTAAGCAAGGGAGTTTGGGAACTGATCATTAACAAACTTCAGGATAGGATTCGGAAGTGGACATGTAGATCTTTGAATTTAGCAGGGCACCTTGTGCTCACAAAAGTTGTCCTACAGGCCATACCTATTTTCATGATGTCAGCTCTTCCGATTCCCAAAGGAGTTTTGCAAAAGATCAGGAACATCCAAAGAGATTTTCTTTGGGGCAAAGGGGAAGAGCAAAAGAAGTGGGCTTTGGTAGCTTGGGATAAGCTCTCCAAACCTAAGGCCCATGGAGGTTTGGGGCTTCATGACCTCGAAACCCTCAGTAGAGTTTCAGGTGCAAAGCTTTGGTGGAGGTCGCTTAAGGAATCAGCATCCCCATGGGAAAAGTTATGGAAACAAAAATATGCAAAAAACTGGCAGGAGAGGGATCATATTAGAATGTCTAGGCTTATCAAGGGCTCCCACATTTGGAATCTTACTTGGGAAAATAGAGGCATTTTCCAACAACACAACTTCTGGGAGATCCGAGATGGGAACTTGGCAAGATTCTAGGAGCATAACTTGCAGCAAGAACCAAACCTATTTAGAGAAGAACTAACCGAACTCAAGAATGACATAGACAACAAAGGTTTATGCATGGTAAGTGATTTCTAGAATTAGGAAAGGAACAATGGTAAATGTAGAACTTGGAAGGATCTAGGCTACAGGGAAGAGAGCCCTTTGAAAGCTTGGGAAAACTATCTTGCTATGGACTTAGAACAAAGAAAGATTTTGGTCTCATCCTCGTCAGACCAAATCAGATGGGGAAGAAACACAAAAGGTAACTTTAACCTCAAAGAAGTCAAGAAGATAACCACAGGATGTGATTATCAACACCCTGATAAGACGTGGAAGGACATTTAGTAGGACCCGCATAGGATGAAAATAAAGATGTTCATGTGGTTGGTTCAAGAAAAGAAAATTCTAACTTGGGAAAATTTTCTAAAGAAAGGTTTTGTTGGCCCATCCAAATGCTATCTGTGTGGTACACAAGAGGAGACAATGGAACACTTACTCAACATTTTCCCTTTCACCTCAACTTTGTGGCATTGGGTGGCCTCAGTCTTCAAACAAACTGACAGGGATAGCCTCAACATTACAAACACTCTGAGGAATTGGAGAAGAAAATTCTCAAGCAATGAGCTCATCAACAACTCTTGGACTCTGGTTCCAGGCTTCCTAATCTGGGATGTCTGGAAAGAACGCAGTGGTAGGATTTTCAAAAGAAAAACCGGCTCAACCCAAAACATTATTGCATAGATATTAAGAGAGCTCAAAGATACTTTTGGTGCCATGTTAGGGAGACCTCCTAAGGAATTGACTCTGCCCCAAGATAGGCATATATTGCTATAGTTGAGTCTCTAGTTGCAAGTTCCCCAGAGAAGACACAAGGAGGTAAGCCAGATAAATGTTGATAAAGACTTTTGGCAACCTCCACCTCATGGTTTCTGGAAAATTAATATATATGGAGCTTCTAATGGTAACCAAAGGATGGGTGGGTTTGGTAGGGTCATCAGAGATGAGCAAGGGTGCAGAAAGAAGATCTTTCATGGTTATCTGGGAATGGCTACAAACAACATGGCGGTGGTCATGGCCTTAGAGCAGAGCCTGGAAATACTAATTGAGTCAAATTCTCACAATGAATTTATTGAAGCTAACTCGAAATTGGTTATTAATGTGACCAAGCAGATCTGCAATGGAAAAGCACCTGAAAAAGTATCCAAACATTGGCGACTTTCGCATGTCTTTCAGCACATTTATTCCCAACTACAAACCCTGAGACCAGCTAGCCTCGTTCATGTGTGAAGAAAAGCCAACATGCTAGCTGATCATTTGGCAAATGAAGGAGTGGTGTGCAAAGAAATTTATAGTAGTTATGCGTGGGATTCAACACCCTTGGGGAATTTGTAGGAGAATTGTCAAAGACAGGCAGATAAAGGCATGGAAAATTTCCATACCATTAGGTCTGAACAAGAATAAAAACTAGTGGAAGCTAGAGAAAGCCGGGTTGTTAGCCTTTCTTAACCATTTGATTTTACAAAAAAAGGGGAGGGCAGGGGGGTGGGGAAGAGAGAAGAAAAATGAGCAAATAAGAGCTTTCCATAGGGGAGAGGCGCTTGGTAATCAACAGGCATCTTAGCAGGTTGCTGGCCATGGATCCTGATTTCCTGTGTAATCATATGGCCATCGGGTGGAAAAGTAATCAAAGGATAACCACAAAAAGGGACCCGAAACTCTATAGAGAAGTGGTTTATTTTCCTCATCGGGTTTGAAAAGGAAATTAAAAATTGTGCAGTTTTTCGCTCTGATATCTGGGAGGAACGTAAGATCATCAGGGGCTTTATCGTACAGGTTTTCGGTTTCAAAAGTGCTTGAAACTTATGTTTCATACTGGACCCGAACTTTCTTTAAACTCTGGCTCACTTTCCTTTTCAGGTCCGCGCACTGGGTAAAAGGGACGCTTGATGTACTTAATGCTAGTTTCGTGACTGTTGGATCTCACAAGATCTTGGATGGAGATTTTTTGTAAGCCTCAGATTGAGGGTTTCAGGTTCTTTTTTGGGCTGTGTAGTTGGTTACCCTTTATAGGGATAGCCCGGGTTGGTCCTTACATTGTAAGGCCTTGTAAATTATGTAATGTTTCTCTTAGTTAATAGAAGGCTCCACTCTTATTTGACCAAAAAAAAATGATAATATGGATGATTAAGTAAAAATTGAACAATTAAGATTGATTAAGGATAAATTGAATGATTTTCCATCATCTATACTTGATTAACAATTGAAGCAAGGATATTTACTAATTTTGGAAAGTCGTGCTTGAATTGATAGACATGAATTTCTATTTTTAGAAAGTCACTCTAGAATTGTTAGAAATGGGATTTTGTTCAAGGAAATTCATACCTTAGCTACAAATTTTCAACATAACCTCCAATCTTATTGAATGATGAACATTTTTTCATATAATAAATTCTAATAAAATATTTGGTTGTGCATCATGTATAAGATTTTTTTATATCTATTTACTTTTAAAAATCCTTAATTTGGACTAAGACTTTGCCCTAGCCACAATCTCACACACCCCACCCAGTGTTTTGCTTTCATGGCATCCCCTTGTCTTTCCTCTCAATTCCTAATGAATATTGTGGAATCAATGACCCCGCAAAGGCACTTTAGCTCTAAGGATCAAAACCCCCTATACCACCAAGGAAGTGGCTACTCCTTTGAAGGACTCAATTACTCTACCTTCTAAAACACAAAAAGTAAAAAGTTCCATTCATGAGCTACAACCTCTGATCTTATTGATTTATAATAAAATATTTCACCATGCATACATGCGTAGGATTTATTTATATCTAGTTATTTTTAAAAATCCTTAACTTGGGCTAGCAGGTTGCCCTAGCCACAATTCCGCACAACTCATATTGTATTTTTCTTTCATGGCACACCCTTGTCTTTCCTCCCAATTCCTAATGAATATTGTGAGATCAATGACCCCTTAAAGGCACTCTAGAACTGAGGACCACAACCCCCTTTACTATTAAGGAAGTAGCTACTCCTGTGAAGAACTCAATTGTTCTACTTCTGAATGTTGTTTAACATCTTAGTAGAATGGATGCATTGTTGCCTAAGAATATTTTGGAGTTTCTCCACCCATTTTGTAGGTTGATCAACCCTCGTAGGAGACTCACATCTAGCAAGGTTAGGAAAATCTTGTAATCAGGCTCTACCCACTGCTAGAAGTGTTAATGCATCTCAATTTCATCCCTATTATCACTTCATAGTTGAGAAGGATACATCCCTGTTGATGGTGTTGGACCCACCAACATGTCAGGGGATCTCCCCGGTAAGAAGTCCCAACTAGACCTTGGACAGTTTGGTGAAGGAGTCCTAGTAGTGGGTCGTACAATATTGCCTTGACCACGATTGCATACAGATGTAAGTAAGATGTCCTTTTTGGTAGCAAGGGTGTGACATGCGTAGCAAGCCAAGGAAGGTGCATGAACGGTTCTAACACACAAAAAGTGGGGTGAGTGCGCCCCTCGGAAACCTGTGGAAACACATGGCTTGGAAGGGAACACATGAGCAAAGATGCATCACAAAATGAAAGGTAGGTGAACCAACAGTCCAAAGTGATGGTTAAACAAACATCACAACTTAGTAATATTCATACATACATATACAGAAAGAGTCTATACATACATGCGTAAGGAAACAACTACATATATCATTAGAGTAACCAAGATAACTGAAATACAATAACAACACATGCATGAAACGTGTTGGCTCTGTTATATTAAGAAGTGAAAGTTCCAATCATATAGTACAACCATGACCAACCACTAGTCCCAATAACGGAACCTTACAGTCACTTCCATCTGCTCCTCCAAAGAGATGTACTAGCTCTTCACTATGGAGAAGTCAAGGTTTGTTACAATACACTCTAAGATTTCTCTAAGATACTCCTATCAGAAACTTGGTTGCCTAAAAGCGTGTACAATGAGTTATGAGGTTCTATAAATAGCAAAGGGTGGGGTAACCCTTGACATTCCCCTTTGTGACTCTTCACCTACCGTCATGGCAAACTTCAGTAAAACATGTGGAGACTTCTCTACATTATACATCCGTATGAAGGTGACAAGGGGTGAGGCATACCAGTCTGCTATATCAATCAATGCCTCCATTGATGCTTGTGACATGCAAGGTGGATCCTACTCAAATATAAACATGTACACCAAGGTGACAAAATGGTCTGACAACTGTGTGATGACTCTACGGAAGCTGCATTTGGTGAACAATCTATAGTAAGTGTGTACATAGGTTTCCGTTGATGTCCATGCCCAACTCAAGCCTGGGAACTCCTGATGGGAAAAACTTGCATCCAAAATGTATGCGGACATGTATGGCTTTCGGGTCCCTATTACCTATTCCTTCAGCTTGTGAGCCAACATGTCGGACTAGTTTCATGGCATGCCTTCGCCGGCCAGTTGGTCCAACGTGATCACCCAACTCAGTGCGAAGATCTTCATGCTCTATTGGCCATATAAGTGGCATGAAAAAATGACCAAGTACCGACATGTCTTCTGCAGCATCTTCATCTTGTAAACCTGTTTGGTTGTCATCCTAAACTTGATTTTCTCCTTCACCCAACTCTTCAAGATATCCCTGGAGTTTGCACTATTGTTGGGTCTGCTGAAGGGTGTCTCCATTATGATCACTGGTTGTGGAAAATGGTACATCTACTGATAATCCTATGCCCTAAATGTAGCAAGATATATATCATTAACACTGCTTAACACCATCATCTCAGGATCAATGTGAAAGACAATCCAATGTATCATGTTTGCGCATGGAAATGCGAGATACCTACATGAAATCTGGTACAAGTGAGACTTGTGAATATTCACATAGACCCTACAATCTTCTAGATCTTCCTCAAATGTGCCTGAGAATGTATCATTGATGTCCTGTCATTCCAACTTGTTGTCTTTGTCTATGAGAATCTTTGTCTATGAGAAGCTTAGTGTTATCGTAAATCAACAAACTCATAGACACTTGCTCAAATACATCTCCATTTGTGCTTCCGATGGTGTCCTTTGACCCTACTCTCTTGGAGGCCATTGAACCTGAACTACTGAGAGGCAGACGGACACCTGCTATACCTGGAGACATGGTGACATTCATGGCAAGCAACCTGTCAGTTGAAAACCAACAAAAACTTAACGATTGACATGCAACATACCCGAGAGACTGAAGGCAAGGATTGTGCAATTTTCACCAGGAGGCTGGGAGACTAATTGCTGGAACTATGCAAAAGATAGTCCAGCCTGTGAGGAGGTTGGTTGGCTACTGGAATTGTGCAGTGTGCAATCCAGGCTGACTTGTTGGGGGTTGGGATTGCGCAATGCACAATTTTAGTCAGTAAGGCATGCAGGCCCAAGGACTGCATTGTGCAATTTTTTGGGCCAGAAGAGCACTACCTCTCAGAATTGCATAGAGCAAGCCTAGAGGACAGAATCTGGCTAGTTTTATGCATTTTTTGGGAGGAAGGCAGAGCCTTCCCTCTCAGAAATGCCCAATGTTGCTCAGGTAAGGCGAGGCCCAACCCAAGGTTGCCCAAACTCGTCGACGGGTGACTGAAAACATGTGAAGCTTCAAATGCATGGTGAAACTAAGTGTAAGGAAGAATGAATGATCATGCATGCAAACAATGAATGCAAGATTTATAAAATGGGAAAACATGTATGTGTGTAAAATGAGTCACCACAATGACAACCATAGGTCCAAAACAGTGTCATGCATGCGACAATAGTGCGATGCAAATCAAAATTGAAACAATACTTGTACGGGCTAACATGAATGAAAATGATACCAAGTGTTCATAGAATTCAAGCAAACAACACTCACACAAGCCAAAACACAAAAAGCAATAGAAAAGCTGCAAAAACCATGTAAAGCAGATTTACTTGGAAAAATATGAGTTGAACATGTCAAAGACTCGTAGATCTGATGTGGGATGTTAGAGCTCCAAGATCGATGTGAAGAATGTGCTCTGCAATGTCGAATAAATAAATTCGAGGCTCATGACGCACATGCCACCATTCTAGGAAAAAGTGACACTTGGAGGGTAGTTTCTAAAATGATCTTTGCATGTAACCTCTAGCTACTAAAAGTAGATCCCTGAAATCTAGGGATGCTTTTTGCATGTTTCTTTTTTTTATTTTAGGAAAACCATTCCATGCATGCAAATCAGGTTTTCTAGGTCTTGGAGGAATCCATTCAACCTGAAGGCACATGCATAGGTCCGTGAGCCTGTGATGAAAACTTTCGCAGTTTCTGGGTTAAGCTGGGTTGGCTTTCCCTAAGGGATTGCGAAATTTCTGGGGTCAACATGTGACTGCCTCCTAGAATTATGCAATTTCTGGGCTGAGGCCCAGTGCCGAGCTAGATTGCATAGTTTTGTGTGGGAAGCCTGTCTGAATGTTCTGCACAATTATGGAGCCGAGCAGGCTGCCCAATAGATTTGCGCAATTTTTGGAGGGAAGGTTGGTTCCCCTCCAGAATTGAGCAATTTTCTGGGGGAGTTGCTCAGCCAAAAAATAGTCTAAGTTTGGAATGTCAGTCTACAGGAGGGAGACAAACAAGATAACATGCATAGGTTGGTAGGCCATTGAAACTCTACTTAAGCTTGTGTACTTGATAGTGCAAGACATGTTGCTAAGGATGTTTAGTAGGGAGGCTCCAAAATGAAGCTAAGGAAAATTTTTGGAGGGTGGTTATAGCCACTACAACACTCCCATCATTTGATGTGTCACTCCAATGGTATCCACCTCAATACTTGAACCTACATCATTGGGCTTCACATGTGTGGAAACCACTTATTTAGGAAGATGCCTACATTTACCCATGTGATTATGTGTTATTCATGGTGAAGTTTAACTCTATTGAAGGAAAGGAGCATATTCTTCACTTCATGTCTTGGTCTTTGGGGCATGTCAACTTATGCATGAGTACCACTACCTTGAATCAATTGCAAACTCCTTGACTCCAATAATGTGGTTCATATTAGTAACCTACCTTTACAATTCTAGACACTTGCAGTTTTGGCCTCCAAAAAAAATATTTGGGAAAAAAACCATTATGGATCTCCTAAAACTCTAAAAATTCATATCACAATCTATGTCAAGATATTCTTCAAAGTGGATTTCACATATGGACTATCGAAGAAATATGGAAACTAGACTATTAACAAGTTGCCTTCACATGTACATAATGTTTTGTCTACAAGCACTTAGCATCTTCATGTCCTAATCTTTAACTTAGGATATCAAGAACCCCATATTCCTTTTGTGGGGGGTGCAAAAAGTGAAAATAGTTGCAAGCCCACTAGATGGTAAGGTGCTAAGGACCATTATCATTTGGTGGAACCCACCAAGGAATTGATGCATCACGCAATAAGGAATATTTAGTGGAGGAATTCCATGATAATAATACTTAGGTGCAAGATCAGTTGAAGATTCATGTGGGAGAAGAAAAGGAAAGGAGACAATCTATCCTAAAAAATGATTTGTGTGAAGCAACCAGTACTGTTAGACTACAATGAAGAAAAGAAAAGATAAGAAGGGAGGGAGATTATGCTGCATTATATGACTTTCTTCTCAAGGAAAATAGTAGTCCTTAAGGATGATCATCTTCACAACAATTATACCCAGCATTGAAGACGAAAAAGTAAAAGGGTGTGTTCTAAAACATGCATAATGTGGGGTTTTCGGTCAACATTATAATTAATCATTTGTTGTTTGGCAGCTCTAGCTTTTGTCAACAGTATGAAAAGAAGAAATGTTTCAATCTTGTAGTCTAAGCTAAAGGGTCCAAATCTCAATATCAGACTCTATAGAAGACAAGTAATAATTGTGTGTATGACATAATCCTGCATATTATTTCTTTTGAATATAATCTTTATCTGTGAAAAAATAAATCCTTAGTTTTGACAGACATGAATCCCAAAATTTAATTGCACCGTGTCCTACATTTAGGTTTTAATAGTTGTGATAAAAACTTCTCACTAACAATAATTGACATTCATAGGATGTGATTCCTCTATGCAAATCCTGACCATAAACATTGAATACATCAACGGTAGAAAAGATAATAAGCAATGGCCATTTTTCTGGTTTTTAATGGATCTTCTCTAAAGAAATATAAGTTCTAACACGTGATTAGTTGCAAGATTATTCAAAAAGAAATTCCATGATTGTTAGTATTACAGGGCCCTTTCTCACAATACATAATATTTTTTCCAGCTGAATTTTCTAAGAATCATGTACAATAAAATAACATCTACGCATGGTATTGTACACCTATGTTCTAGTTGCTTTTGATTGGAAACTCTAAGGAATGTACATCAGAAACTGAAACTATTAGAAAATACTAGAATTATGTGGATTTCAATGTTGTCTCAATACTTGAGAAATCAGATAAAGAACACATGTACCAATATTGAATACAAAAGAACAACGATTATCATATTTTTTTCGAGCAGAATAATCTATGGACATAATATTTTACCTCAAAGATGAAAAAGAATGGAAGTTGGCACTGCAATTAAAGATATGCAGAAAAATGGAACGTGAAGGAATTCTAGAATAAGTAAAAACAATAGAAATTCTCCCATAGGCTACATTCAAATAAATGGACATAGTTGCGATAATGTAACTGTAAGATTTGGGAATGTATTAAACTCACACACATATATACAGTTTTAGGAATAAAATGACACAAATTGCTTTCAAAATTTAGTATTTAACAAACATAGCAAAGCATAGATTGAGAATGTCCCAAACAACAGAAAATATCAGTACCATCTGCAAGCATTTTATCCTCCAATTAAGTTTTTGAACAACTGGAAAAAGCCTGTGAAAAAGGGGTAGCGATCACTCATGATGGAGAAATGAGAGACCTTCAGCTACTCCAATTTTTATCTTGAGACGTGTTATCCAGTCCAGTGATTGTAAAGTATCTTCAGGTGAGCTGCCCTTTTTGTAAAGGGCATAATAAAGATCTCTGTTTGGCATGTATTTTTACACAAGAAGCTTCTCATCTTCACGTTTCAAACAATGACTTAAAAGAGGCACTAACCTTGTGTGTGAAGCCTTCCCAAATATATCTAACTCTGCAAGATATTCATCTCTTTTGAATGATTTTAAATCAATCCTTATTACAACAATAGGAACACCACCTTCCAACAACCCTTGATAGAGATCTCCTGAGTGGTCATGTTTTATGAGATTAGAAGCATTAAATTCTTCTGTAGCCTAAAGCAACTACTCATAAGAAAAATACTCTCTCGGGCTTGACAAACTAACTAAAATTCAAAATACCGATTGGCCTCCTCTAAAAATTAGAGGATTTACATCTCTTTCTCTGTGTCCAATGTCAAACCTTCTCTCATGTTTAAGGACAAAGAAAACAAACACAATGACAAGTAGGGCAAAGCCCAAGCCACCAAACACCCCTCCTAATATTAGTCCCAGCCATGTGGTTTTTGTAGAAGGGCTCTCCAATGGAGTTGGAGGGAAAATTGGAGCACTTGTAGGTCCTAACCCAGGAAAATATAAACCCCTTGCAGCATAGAATAATATGCACTTTAAAATCGTCCACTGCTTCACTAGTCCCTGTAAATAGTTTTCTTCATCGACCACTTGTGTGAAAGAGGCAAAGGTCGGTATTATTGTCTCGAAGCATTTATATGTGAGATATATCACAACTAATTGAGGCAGCCTTGCAAGTCTAGATGGCACGAAATCATAAAATAGATTATGAGATAGATTGATATCTATGATATTGACCAAACTTGAGATGGAGATTGGAAATGGTTTTGTCAAAATGTTTTATGAAAGGTTTAAAGAAACTAGATTAATCAGTGAACCAAGAGATGTGGACAAATTTCCATACAATTTGTTATGAGCCAAATTAAGTGCTCAAAGTGCAATACATTTGAAAATGTTACCAGGAATAATGCCACTGAGAAAATTGTTTGCAAGAACCAAACTACTCAAATTGTTAAGTCTCCCCAGGTCACTTGGAATAGGACCGGAGAGTTCATTGGAACCCATATCAAGGTTCTTCAACAAAGAGAGATTTCCCAACTAACTTGGAATCAAACCACTGAAATAGTTATTGTCCAGCTTCAGCTGTGTCAGACTTGACAAACCTCCAACATTATCAGGAATTGGACCTTGCAAGTTCTTTGCAGAAATATCGAGATAAGTCAGATTTGCCAAATTCGATAATGTTCTAGGTACATGTCCGGTCAAATTATTGGATGACAAATTCAGAGTTGTCAAGCTTGATAGTCACCCAAGCATTGGAGGAATAGGTTATGTGATATTGTTCTGCAATGGCATTAGAATATTCATATTGTATAAACTACCAAGTGAAATAGGAATACCACCATTGACAGAGGCTAAGCTGTGATCCAGAGTCTTTAATGCATTGAGTTCAACAATCCATACAGGTATGGAGCTAGGAAAGAGAAAGCGAGAAGCATTGAAGGTCTCCATAAAACGTAAGATTCTGCAAACCATCGATGGCAACTTGTGGATTTCGTGACCCTACTACTGTACTTTTGAGTCTAGACAAGTTTATAGATATAACATGCCCTTCCCTACATGTAATCCCTTTCCATACTTGGCAGGGATTGACCTTCTTAGGCCACTCCTTCCTCCTCAATCCCAAGGAGCACTCAAGCTGAAAAGAGCACTTAGCTCTGATCTGTTAATTGAGATCGATTTTTGGTTAGGGCCTCCTTCTACCAACAAAACACATGACGAGGTCAAATGGAAGGTGTTGCATTCACCTCCTAAATTCATCAAAAGAGGCAACAATAACAGTAGAGCCCATTTCCAACATTTTGAATGTGCCATAGAAACCATGTAGTAGGAGGAAATTCGTTGATCCCTTACTCTACCTATGTTCTAAAAAAAAACAACAAGTACACCACTATTATTCTTATTTATCACGCATAACAACTACCACTACCATTGGAATACTACTCCTATAACAACTACCACTACCATTGCAATACTACTCCTAATGACAATAAATGCGAGCATTTTGCTGGTAGGTCATACATTAATAGTTTACCACATGACCACAATGTCGTTTGTTCCTCTGCAGAGGGCCTTTTTGCCTTGAGCAACATCAATCAATCTGGTCCAACTGTGAAAGAAATATATGGTCATAGTTTTCTTCCATCAAATTTAAAGCTACATGAGCCATTCCTGCAAACCAAACCTACCAGAAATTACCCCAAGAAGCCATTCATGTTGTTGCAATTCCTGAAGCTTCACAAACCATGAGAATGAGGAGTGGCAGCAGTTACAAGTAATTACAGTGAACTATGCCAAGTTGCAGACCCTTTTGACAGACGATTAAACCTGTATGTATGTCATTGCAGTGGATTGAATGGAAGTTTATCGTCTGCCTCATGACTTTTCCACGTGTAAAATTTTAACTGGCTAAAGGACTACGAAAACGAAGCAAAGGGATTGGTTGGGTGAATAGTGTTTGCTCACCCCAACCCCGCAGTGAAAAATGCCTTTGGCATAATTAGCTTTTAAATAATTTTTGGTCAAATATTTCAGGGTCCCTTGCACCACAATGGTTGATTAATGACTAAAACGAAGTATATTCTGGGCATATTCAACCCAAATTGAATTTTGTTCATTGAATTAAATAAATAAAAAAGGTCAAAAACTTATTTTTCATCCTAAGTTGAAATAGATATGCCTATCAACAAATAAGTCATAGTATTGTAATAAAGTCTATTTACATATTAAAAATCTCTTTAAGTAATCAAATGTAAATCTTCATGAATAAAAATTTTGTTCCATACTTAATCAAAAATATAATCATTAACTAATATATTAATTTATTTATTTTTTTTAATTAATAAAAAAAATAATAATATAATAAATAATTAAATAATATTATAATTTGATTAATTTCATCATATTTTTAATTTTAAAAATTTAACTCGAATATTATAAATTAAAATATATGGCCATTTATCAACCATATAATTTATAAAACTACACTAATTATATTCCACTCACGTTTTCCATTGGACTCTAATGTGAGAAAAATCACATGGTTTAAGAAATATTGTAATGGATAGGCATATTTAGGGAATTTTCGGTTTTTTATTTTTTAAATAATGTTAAGAGCAATTTTTGGGATGAAATACTGATTTTTATTTACTTCAATTTTATTTTTAATATAAAATTCATTCAATATTCTAATATATTATAATTCAATAATTATAAAACATTTTGAATTTTTTTTTTAATTTTTAATTGAATTTTAGATTAAAAATAAATATAAGATATGATGATATATCTAAATCATTCCTATAAAACATGTTAATATATACATTTTTCCTAATTATTTTTTTTAATATATATATATATAACTATAATATCTATAATAAATTTAATTTAATATAATATCTATAATAATTTATAAATTTAAATATAATTTTTTCTAAAAGGACATATATTTTAAAAGAGTTTTCAAAGTGTAATTAGAAAAAATTAAAACCAACAAAAACAAATGGAGTTGTCTTTAATCCAATTCCAAAACCTAGTGAAATTTTGATTTGTGTTATTAGTCCCTGCCCTCCGGGCCTGGCAGGGACTATAGCAATCGATTTTGGTCGGTAGCTATTAGTTTGGCACGGCAACCCATAAAACTATTTCAACTTACACCAAAGTCCCTTCACATGACACGAAAACCAAAGCGATATTTTTTATTTGTTTATGCTGTTAACCAATCAGAAACATGTTCGTCTTATTTGGCCTCAGTACGAGGTATACAAGCTCAAAAGTTAGGCTAAATTTGGCAAAAATACAAGTGATTAAGAGCTTCATGAACTAATGCTAGGTTTCCCTTAGCATTAATCTCCTAACATTTAATGTTAGGAATACTTATTACAGATGATATCTGCTAAACCATCACTGCTGCCCACCTTGCCGCCGTGTCGAAATTGCCCTGGCGTGTCAATTTGCATGGAGGCAACTGACTTTACTTGCCTCCCTTAAAACGCCTTCACCCTTTGCTTCATCTGCAACGCCGTTTCATCTGTAACGGCCCTTCGTCCATCATCCTTCATCTGCAACGGCCCTTCGTCCAAATGCTGCTCCATCGGACGCCTTAATTCTGCATCCAGAGCCTATTGCAAATGTTCATGACTTCATCACGTTAACGTCATCGACCTGCAAACAAATCAGCAAATACATTAATGTATGTCATGTCACATTACAAAGCTCTTTATCATCTCTTCTCATGCAGAAGTCTAAGTTGATGATCCGGGTAACAATTAGCTTATAGAGCTGTAAATCTATCTATTCCTTAGAGATTTATGTGGAAAAGTGTCTATAATCTACTAATTATTTCAATTTGTTTGAACAGGTGACAGGAACCACAACAGTAAAGCCAGACGTTTGCGTGCAAGACGAAGTTACCTGGTATCTGAATATGCTAGATGTGCAAAAAGCATTCCATGCTCGCCTGCCACGTTTGTGCACCTTAAATCCTCTCGCGTACGTGGTACCCGGGATTCTAATGGGAACGCAAAGGACAGCTTTACAAAAATCACGGAATGCCTTACAGATCTCTTCCGTCTCCTTGGACGGAGATAAGCCCAGCAATTGTTTCGCTATCAAATTCATAACAAGCTATAACACATATCACATGAGAAACAAATCCAATTTAAACGGAAAACAGTTCACCGCTGGCAGTAATCACATGCAGGTTTCGTGGTTTAATTTTGTTTGATTTCCATAAATGTTTAATAAATTCACACACAATGCTTAAAGAATGCATAGATTTTCTAAAATTTAAAGAATGCTTAAAGAATGAATCATAGATTTTCTGGAAGTTAAAGAGGCTTCAAGAATGCATAGATTTTCTAAAATTTAAAGAATGCTTGTTCATATTTTGGAATCGGTTTTGTCGATGGTGCTTACCTGATGGCGCTTCAAGAATGCATAGATTTTCTAAAATTTAAAGAATGCTTGTTCATATTTTGGAATCGGTTTTGTCGATGGTGCTTACCTGATGGCACTCCTCTTGAAGATGGATTTCCCTCTTGGCTTGCCATTGGGTGAAGGTGGTCTGCATAACATTCTGTATGCCCTCCATGAAGTCCACACTCAGCTTCTCGAACCTCAGGAAACGTACGGCCGTAGAACGAAATTCCTCTGTTACAGAGCATGTAACTGTGAAAAAAGAGGCTCAGAGACAAAATTTGCTACGAAGGAAATGCTAAAAATTGTAACCTGTAACAAAATTTTAGGAATTAAATATTTTGCTTAGCTAACCCTGGATTAGTTTTTGTGGATTCTTGACTTAATATTTGGATTTATCTCACTGCAAATATAATGCCGTTTCTGTAATGGCAGGAATCAACTTTGAATAGCTCAGAGACAAATTATGCTCCGAAGGAAATTTATCTTATTATATAATTAGCAAATTCAGGTGAATCGCATGAAAATTTGACTGGATTTGTCAATTATTTGGTGATGTACAGGTAAAGAATTCAACGCAAACCTAAAAGGAATTATTTAGTCATTGCATTCTCCATGATCACGGTTCGATTTTGCAGCCCTAGCGATATCTCAATTGCGATTCTTAGCTTAGCTTTTTCACGAGAGGAAGAAATTAGAATATATCAGTGTATATTTATTTTAAATATTGATGATTAAAGCAGAGTAGAGCAGAAATATCTAAGTATGCGGCAAGCAGCAGTTTTACCTGTTTCCGTAGCTTTTGCACTCCTTTAAATTACTGTCTAGTTCATGGATGCAGCAATTAATTAATTTTACCTCCATGGATGCAGGTCGGATTACGAACTTTGCAGAGCACTGCTGATGTCTTGAAAGAAGATTTTGTGTTGAAAATCATCTACTTTCGCATCCTCAAAAGCAACGTCAATGGTTGCTTCAACGAACTCCACTCCGTCATCGTTGCACTCAATATGGGGCCGACCCGATTCTCCACCCTTCATATCCAATCGACCTGCAAATGGATAGAAATCCAGCAGAACTAACGACGATTGCAGGAAAATCCGGTACTAGTTATGCTCAGGATCAAAAAGAAGCTCCTCTGAAGCGGGGCGAACTTCTGCCTGCCGAGATACCAAGTCACTATCGTAAATGAAACGACTGAGACTAACAGCAAGAGAAGACGAAGTGGCTGACCCACTGCCAATGACAATCTATTCCGCCTCTTCCTCTATCTTCTGTTGTAACGAACCCTGCCCTCGGAAGAGCTTAAAACCCTTTCGGCCATCCGAGGAACAGTAAGACTCGATCCTCGTACTTAGCTCAAGCCTCCCGTAGGAAACAATAAGGAAGAAATCCATCCAGTAAGCTTTACCCCTGCTATGCTTGGCTGGCAGGTGGAACTGTGGAAACCCTCGACAGCTTTACTTTCATTTGGTCATCTGCCATGGTTGCACGATAGAAACGGCTCCATGTGGTGGTGAATATGCGAAGTGCAGTGTGGTGATGAAACCTTACTTCTCGCCATGATCATTAGTTTACCATTCCACATTTTGCGGGCCCCATTTTACTTGTCACCATGATCACCATGCATAATGCCATTTGTGTGACCCCCGTGCATGTATGACACATGTCCCATCCTCTTATTCGCCATTACCTGATACATCCATTCACTTGTATTCTTTGTTTCAATACCATCACTATCTTATCTTATGTTATGCTTATCTTATTCGGAGTTGTCTTAACATAAATTTCTTACAATTTATCTTCTTGATAAACGGTATGATAATTGTCCAATCTCGTGGCATTTGTTTTGTAAGTTAGTCAAAATTCCAATTTTGAACGAAGCCACCAATGTCCCGTTCTTCCGGAATGGCATATATTTCAACGATTCCGTGTTAGTGTTACAGTACTTCTTTGATTTGTTTTTTAATAATGAAGGGAATTGAAACAAAAATTCGATGTTAAAAGAAAAGCAATGCTGAGTCTACGTTTTTATTCCCTGAAGTATGTGTTTTCAACAACCGTGTTTCATACGCATTTAGAAGCAGCAACTTTTTCTGCAAAATCTCAAAATCAAACGCCATGCGGAAGCAGGTCACACCATCTTTATATTTGGCACGCCTTGCATTGCAGAATTCTATGGCGGATTTCCTAACTGGACTCCAAGTCAGTCAAGGCTTGGCGTTCTTCTATAATTGAGTTATTTTTCACAAATTTCAATGATGCTGACTGAAATACATTCATTGCATCTTCCTCCATGTCGTGGAAGCAACATTACGCAATGGTGGATTGGAGTTTTTCGCTATAAATATCGATATTATGTGCCTGTTTTCAGATATTGAATTAAGCGTGCAATGAGTGATTTCTCTCTTTAACTCTGCTCTGGACATTAGGTTGAGCGTTGTCAATATGAAGTGGTCGTTGAAGTATGCTTTTTTCCTGCAACTGGCATTGTACTGCTTAGTCAGGCAAGGCCAAGATGTACAGCAACGATTCTTATCTCCTCACAATGACACGAGAGCCCAAGTGGGCGTCGAGGCTCTGGTTTGGGACGACACCGTTGTGGCTTACGCGCAGAATTATGCAAATCAACGCATACGGGATTCGTAGCAGTCTGCAAGAACTAAAGACATATACTATGTGACGAACGAGAAAGCAAGAATAGCTCTAGCTCCGACAATCCCTCCTAATTGAGTTGTTTCGCATGCCAATGACAACATCTCCCAACCTGATATAACGCACACACTTGTTGTCCAGAATGTGCCTGAGGTGTATTGCAGCAGGTCTGTTCGCTATGGAGTACCAATATTCAACATTGGAATGGGTTATCTGTAGACATTTGTAACAGATTCTATGTGCAATTTGCAATACGGTTCAACTATAAAAGGTAGAGACTTTGCATTCACAACTGATCGCATATTTTATTAAAACAAGATAAACCACTAAAATTCAAAACTATGATAGAATAGGAGAGCAGGTTGTGTTTTGCTGAGGGCTGCAGGGCTACTTGCATCTTGCAGCTTTCCCAAGCTGACTATGATAGAATAGGAGAGCAAGTTGTGTTTTGCTGAGTGCTGCAGGGCTACTTGCATCTTGCAGCTTTCCCAAGCTGAGTTGGAACTGGTTCCTCGTATATAACTAGTTTAACCCAGGTAGTAGAGGCAGGGACTTGCTACGTCGTAACCCCTCTTGTTCAATATATGGGGTGACTTGTCTTATTCAATGTTTAAGAATAGGGTCGTCACAACGTGGAAAGAAAACAATATTTTATTTTCAAATTAAAACATCGTGAAAATTAATTTTATAAACTTTACCCTAGGACTTAGTGAATTTTTTATGGACTTTAGCCCTTTGAACATAATTTGAAATCAATAAAATTTACGTAAACGACAAATTCTACCAAACTTGGCTTTTTTGGGACCAATAAAGCATGCTTTTTAGGTAAACGACAAATTTTACGAAACTTCGCATTTTTTGGGACCAATAAAGCAAGCTCTAAATCTACTTAGTGAAACATAGTGAAACTTCTATGGACTTTAGCCCTATGGACATTATTTCGAGTCAATAAAATTTAAATAAAAGGCTAGGTTTACGAAACTTGGGTTTTTTTGGGAGGGGACAAATAAAGCAACTTTTAAATCTACGTTTTTTAAAGTTAAAATTTGCAAGCACATTAATGGTACTTAGTATTGGGGTGCGATTTTATTATATGCGATTTTATTACAACAAAATTTTATATTTAATAAATAATATTTTTGTAAATTAGTTGATTTGTGTGGAAATTTTATGTATATATAGGTGACTTGTCTTATTCAATGTTTAAGAGTACGGTCGTCACAACCGGGAAAGAAAACAATATTTTATTTTCAAATTAAAACATCGCTTACCTTAGGGGTGAAAATTTTATGGACCTTACCCTAGGACTTAGTGAAACTTTTATGGACTTTAACCCTTTGAACATTATTTTAAATCAATAAAATTTAAGTAAATGACAAATTTTACCAAACTTGGCTTTTTTTTGGACCAATAAAGCCAGCTTTTTAAGTAAACGACAAATTTTACGAAACTTGGCTCTTTTTGGTGACCAATAAAGCAAGCTTTAAATCTACTTAGTGAAACATAGTGAAACTTCTATGGACTTTAGCCCATTGAACATTATTTGAAGTCAATAAAATTTAAATAAAAGACCAGATTTACGAAACTTGGGTTTTTTTTGGAAGGGGACCAATAAAGCAACTTTTAAATCTACGTTTTTGAAAGATAAAATTTGCAAGCACATTAATGGTACTTAATATTAAGGTGTGATTTTATTATAACAATGATGTATGTGATTTTATTACAACAAAATTTTATATTTAATAAATATTTTTTTTTTGTATATATAGGTAAATTATTTGATTTGTGTGGAATTTTTATGTATATATAGGTTGGTTGATTTGTGCGGTGTTTAGTGTTTGTTAAATTAATGTTTCAAATTTTATAGAGAGAGGTTGGGTGGGAATAGCTTGTAATAAATAAAAATGATCTAAGTGTATATAATATTGAGCTAAATCATTTTTCATCTAATATTAAGGCTAGCCTTGGCCTAAGCTCATCTTAACTAGGAATAAATATATAAATACATAAATAAAAACATATGTAATATGGTATCATATTTTTAACATAAAAAGTGATGCATTCCAAAAACATGTCCAATTAGAAGAATAAGAACATAAGTAGGGGTGCAAGTATTGGGGGAAGGGGGTTGGAGTGGAAGGGTGTTATTTTTTTCCCCAAAGAAAAAGTGTACTCAACCTCCTCCGCAAGTTCAGGAAATTCTACCAACAATCAAGTTGAAGCTTATAGTCTTCTTCAAGGGCTAATCCTAGCCGAGGTCCAAAGGTTCTAATCCATTTAAGTTATTAGAGAATAAAAATTCAACAGGAAAGGTTGACTTAAAAA
>APFE030157394.1:2325-16430 GCA_000404065.3 Pinus taeda
TTCTCTCTACCTTACCTGCGTGTACGCACTCCAAATACACTGTACCTGCGTACTGATACGCTCTGTATGCTAAAGGTTTGGTGCGTACCCCTGTAAAGGTCAAAAGGCGCGAGTTTCATCTTTAAAAAGTTACTTGTGGTCACTTCTAGAGCCTTCTAGAAGAGTTTTTGACGTGTATTGAGCGCCTCCAGATGGTTCATGCACCCTATGATAGAGGAGCTTATCCCATCAAGAGAGGAGCTACCCCATCCAAAAGAGGGAGTATCCCATTGATGTTGGACCTGAATAACTTCCTCTAGAACACTATAAATACAGGCCTTGGGCCAGAGGAGGGGAGGTTGAAAGCTGAACATTCCAAAGGGTAGATGCTGCTGGAATTAGGACTTCCATTGTAAAGCTTGTAAGGAGAGATTACCATCCTTTCTTGTTTCATTTGGAAGTGGGTGAGCTTGTCAAAGTAGAGGAAAACTCTTGCTGGACCCTGGGAGGAACTTGCACAACACCAAGGCTCAGGTTGTAATGGTTTCTTTTTTGTTTCCTTAATACAAATAAGTCCATCTTCTCAATGATTTGTTGTTAATGAATTGTTTCATATACTCCTTGGTCTATATGTTGAATATACTTTGTTTTATGGAATATTCAGGTGTTATGTAATCGTTTGATTGTTAGTGTATGCAGGTTTCAAAGTGAAGGAGGAGCTCATCTGGATCAACGAAGCTAGGCTGCTACAACAAGCGTTGGACTTAAGGTAAGATCGAAAAACACTTGGTTTCTCATAAGATAATGCATGTTTAGAGAAGGATTGCTCTTAATTGTCTTGTTTGTCACTAGAGAGTCTTAGACTCCTAGGGAGGTTAGTTTTGTCAGCAAAAATAACTCTTTCCGCATGACACAGTATCCTGGACAGGGCGACTTTGTCGAGGATGAGATGTGGGTAGCTCTCAAACAAGAGAAGATGAAGAGAGACTTGGTCAAGTGTAAGCTTGACGGAGCGATAGCACTGGGTCGACGCCGAAGGAGGAGGAGGATAATGCAACTCTTGCATCGAAGGGGCAACAAGAGCAATGGAGACATAAGAAGGATGTCTTGAAGATAAAGTGCTTCAAGTGTGGTGAGATGGGTCCTTATGCAACTCAGTGTCCTCTGAGGAAGAATGACAAAGATGAGAAGCATGATCCGAAGGCTGCAACCGCAAAGATCAAGGAAGAAGAGTTCGCCATGACAATCGAGATACCTCCAAGAGGGAGGTGGGCTGATTTTGAGTTGTAGTTCGAAGGAGCCACTGATGGGTAGGATCCTTGAGGAGCCCACCTCTCAGATCAATTCCTTGCTACGGGAGCCTAGACCAGAAGTAGTAAGATGAACTAGTGCCAGATGGTGCCGACGAGTGTCAGAGAGACAGTTGTAGTGGCTAGGAGCACCAGACACTGAGTAGTGCAGAGCATAATTAGCGGCAATGCAGATGGCACAGAGCAGTGGTCAGCAGTAGTGTAGTAGATTCAGAGGGTCATCGCAGAGACTAGCAGCAGTCAGGCTCCAGTATTCACGTGGTATCATATTGAACATATTTAGTTCAATTATCTGGGATTTTTTCCGTTGTTGATGCAATAGCAACAACAATTTGCAGTGCAGCGGCAGTACTAGCAACAACACTGATGCATAAATTCAGAGGGAGTTGTAGTATGGATGCATTGTTGAGAGTCGCAGGGTCAGCAGCAGTACAAATGCATCATTTGCGCCATGGCTCATGGACAACATGTCAGAGCAACGCAAAGGGAGATGTTACAGAAAAGAGTAATGCTTCGGCAAGATGCATTGCTAAGAGCACATTCCTAGCTGAGAGGGACTGTTGATTTCTGGTAGCATTGGATGTTATCTAAGTCTCAAATTTTGCAGAGAGGTTTGGGTACATGTATTCCAAAGAACTGAGAAAGCGTTTTGGGAAATTCCACCTAGAAACAATTTTATTAAAATAATTAATTATTTTTAATGGGACCCTAAGTCTAAACTTAGGAAAATAAAATAATTAATGGGTATTAATCAAACTATGGGTGTAACTTCTAAAAGAAAACGAGGATCAAGCAGAAATGATCTTAGTGATTGATTAGCTTCTAATCTGAGACTTTGAAGGTCAATGAGGAGATTATTTAAGGAGGCTTGAGGGTCATTTGTAAAGACACACAGAGAGTTCAGAAGTTCGATTCTTTGACGCAGAGCAGAGAAGCTGCCGAGAGAATTTCGATAGTGAACTTTTGTAGTAAGAGGCAGGGATAGTTAGGTTGAAAAATCTTTTCTAGAGCCCAAGATATGCAATAGAGAGGCAGATAGACACCAGGGGGAGGCAATGCATATCCAGGATGGTTGACGTTGGGCAAGAAGGGCCCACACAGAGCTTGACGTTGAGCCAAGAGGACTCAGGTAGACGGTGTGCAGTCTTCAGCACAGAGGTCCGAGTTTGTTGGGGGAGCTGACATTTATGAGCCGGTAGCGTTGGAAACTGTTCCAGAGGGCTTTCCAAGTTTCGCTGATGCAAGGCCAGCATATAGATAGCCGGAGACAGTAGGTTTAGCTGTCAGAACTGCCGAGAATTTCCAAGTAGAGTGAAGTAATCTCACTAAGTTTTTCTGCCAGTGTATTTCTCTGTAACTGGATTGCAAGAAGGGCATCCAGAGTTGTATTAAAAAATCATTGTACAATAATATAGAACCCTCAAAGTTGTTGCATCGATTTTCTCGCATTGGGTTTTTTCGAGGACATTTGTCCAAAAAACACTGCCACTTGTGTGTATTTTTCTCTATTGTTCTGTTCTTGTTTTGGGCAAATTGATTAATTGAGTGAAGGTTGCAGTTGTACTAGCTTCAATATTTGTTGTAGGAAACAATAAATAATTTGTTTCAGTGATTAACAAATAGGAGAAGTTTAATCAATCATTGTAGTAGTAGATTCGGGTGGGATTCTCGAATTTTCACAGTGTGCACCATGTGGTAGGATAGATGGCGTGGCACTATTTGATAGGCCAATCTTTGAATGGCCATATCTTTTGATGCAAGAGTCGAATTGGAGCAAATTTTATATCATTAGAAAGGTCTCGACAAGACAAACACAACAATGTCATTGATAGAACGCTATGCTACAAGAGACTTGGCACAAAATAGATTAGCATGAGGCGTTCTTGTTGGAACATTAGATAGAACGCTGACTTATCACTTATAGGTGCGAGTAGGGATACCTTGGGCACATGGCCTAGCCATGCTACACCAAAGGGGCTTGCATCTTTACATATGATGTGCTATTTGAGTTGGGCAAGTATGTGTAAGAGACACACCAACTCAAGTTGCATGAGATGTATACAGGTGACTTGGGATAAGGCAAATTGGATAAACACGACATTTGACACTTGATAAGTGATTTCATCTTGGGCAAGGTAGCAATTGATGGGTCAACGCATCCCATTGGAAAGTTTGAACAACAAAGTTGCATGTTAGCTTGAAAAATATGCCATGGGATGTGATGGTTTGTTCGATGGAGTGGACACACACAAACAAACACATATATAATATGGTTGGACAAGCTAGACACAACAATAACTCGATGAAGAACATAAGGATGGACAAAGAATTTTGCATTGTGCAAGTTAACCACAATGGAATGACTTATTTCACCTTGCAGATGCAAGTTAAGTAAAAATAAGTCACATTAGTTGGTATGAAACAAAAATAGTTATCTTGGGTAGATTTAGGCAAGAGGAGTTAGGTACAAGCTCACCTAAGGAGTCGGGTCATTCCTATATGTGCCAAAATTTGGGTGCAACAATGTCTTGTGCCACCTTGGGGTGATTCTAGAATGAATTCATGATATGACTTGAGGCAATGGAATGAGTTGGGTTGGTTTCTAATGTAGGTTCAGAGATGAATTAGTCGAATGACTTTTGACATAGATTCGATTGGCAAATTGGTAGATTGTGAGTTTTTTCGAGGTTTATTTGTATAGTATTGTCGGACAACCATGAAGAAGGCACACACCTTTGCATTCTTGTCTTGTTGAAATGAGTAACAACTTGAGCCATACTCCCCTCATTGTATATTTGTATCTTGTATCATATTGTTGTACGAATGTTAGGCATGTCTTGGTGCCTCCCAAACTTATATGTTGTGTCAAATGTATTGCATGTTGTATACTTGTGTTTAGAGTTAATATATGGACTATTATTGACTAAGTGCATAAGTATTATTACATAGTAGGGCATGGTTGTGTGTGCGCCTAGACCATTTCATATAGAGTTGGATTGTGCAAGTCGACTTGTGTAGCGCAAGGTATAGTTATGTGAAAACCTTGAGTAAAGATACATAGTTTGCTGGGAGTAAGTGCAATTTTCCCTAGCCATTAGGACTAAAACAAAGCAATGCCACACAATTAATGGTGCTAGAATGACTTAGGTGCACCAAGTCGAGTAGAAATATTCCAAGTAAAATAACACAAAATACTTACAATAATTACTAGGAAGTTTAATCTTGTGATCTCCAAAATTCTACTATTAAATTAAAATTTAAAAAGACATTAAAAAGGTGTAGTTTACAACATGATTAATTTATTCCTTCAAATATGTATATGAATTCAAATTAATATTTGCAATGACAGTGTCGGTTGGATGACTTGCAAAAGAGACGGAAGCCTGGCTCCATAATTGAAATATGAAGATGACCATCAAATTGTTTCCTTTCAATTTTAGTAATAGTTTCTTCTATTTGCAGTATCTAATAATAATGAAAGAAGGTTAATGCTTAGATAGCTTTAATGTCGTAAATGAGCTGTAGAGACTTGACTATAATCATTGGGAAAGAAACAATGACCATATTGGTACTTAATGCACTATAATGTTTGCAGAAAAATTAACTCCAATGGAATATATTTGCCTAAATGTTGAACCTGCGTAGTGTAATCTCCACCTCAATGTCGAAGGGGATTAAAGGGAAACCACAACATGAATCCTGTTCTTAAAGATGTGATTTAACTATGAGCATTTAGATTGTTTCTCCTTTCATAGTTTATATTGATAACGTTTTGGTTTCTGAAACTACTAGTTCCAATGTCAATGATTTAGGTGGTGGATATAAGTTAGATACAAGTGGCTACCCATCTTGGAAACAAAATTACAACTTAAGTAGTATTATATAATAGAAAATCATCTTAAAAAAATAAATTTAACTTATAATTGATTTTGAAAATATTTCTGAATTTGAATACAGAGGAGTAAAGTTAATTTAACTTTTTTAGACATGTATTTGGAAATATTTTCAAAATCTGAAATCAATAAAAATAACTACATGCGTTAAACTAGTTTACAGAAAAATCGTGCAAAGAGAATGAGATGCTGCAAACTGTTTGATGTAATATGCAACCATTTTAAATTACAGATCTGTTTACAGGAAGAACTCAATCAATAAGGAGTTTTTGACCTTGTATCAAGTGGTACAGAAAACTTTAATCATATTGAGTGGAACAAAAAACTCTTCTCAATTCAGATTCCTCCATACCTTTTGGGAGGGAGAGAATCAGTACCTTTTGGGATGGCGACTTACCGAAAACTTTACTTGCTGGTTCTGATGAGAGAGAATCCAGTACCCATTGACATAGCGACATATTGAAACTTTACTTTGAGGTTTTGGGTTTTCAGGGGTTTAATTTAACTCGATTGTTAATTTTGGAAATATTATAGAATTTCTAATCAGATTTCTCACTCTTATTCATTAGATTTCTGAATATTTTTAAAACTTGCAATCTTAATAAAGATAATCATTTTGAAATTTTTGTAATCAGCCAACAAAAAAAAGGAAACTCTCTTCGCAAGTATTTTTTTTCAAAGGTCAACAATTCTCATCCCTGTTGAATCTCTGCAGATACACCACCCTTTTACTAAAATTAAAATATCAACTTAATGGTTAATGGTTTCTTGTAAACAAACTCATCATACTGCCAATTAGAATTTCAATTTCAAAAAAAGCAAACTAAAATAGATTGCTACAACTTGCTTGAATACTAATGAAAACCAAAAGACAAACTAAATAGATTGTTTCAATTTATTTTTAAAAACCTTCTGGACTAATTGTTATACACCTTTTGCTTATCCACAAATAGTAAATAAACGCTATTGATTTTGAACTTCAATTCCCAAAAGGTAAACTTACTGCAACTTGCTTAAATATTAATATTAATCATTACAACTTTGAAACTAATTAGAATCAAAACTTTAAATTCTACGGGGCAAACTAAGATAGATTGGTGTTACTACAACTTATTAGAAAGAACGTAGAGACTTGCTGTGTAGCTTTCACTTATGGTCGATTAACTGTGGACTTGCTCCCAATTGCCAAAAGATAAACCAGAAAATATTATGCAACTGGTTCCCTCCGCTGATAAACATCCCATAATGAGTGAATTAAGCAAGCTGGCCTGGCCTACGCTCCGCCTAATTAAAAAGTAATAATAATAAAAAAAATATTTAAATATTTTAAATAAAATTGATTTTGTCACTATCAAAAATATTATTATAAATAAAATAAACATTATTTAGTATTCATTATAAATTTGTCAAGATACTTTGCTATAGCTCTACGAAAAAGTAGCAGGAATTAGAATCCAAATCCTTCTCTACGAAAAAGTAGCAGGAAAGTTGTTTGTAGTTGAAATCCTCCTCTACGAAAAAATAACAGAAGTTTATCACGCATAAAGGTTGTGACAGAGAGCTTTGGTCCAGTCAACTAGCCATACCCAACTCCTTTTCCCTCTTCTGAAACCCTAGAACAGAAACCCCATCTGTTTGGGATAATAATAACTAGCCATACCCAACTCCTTTTCCCTCGTTTGAAATTCTAGAGAAGAAACCCCCATCTATTTGAGATAACTATAACTAGCCATACCCAACTCTTTCTCCTTCGTCTGAAACCCTAGAGCAGAAACCCCATCTACAGAAAACTCAGAAACAAAAATAAACACAAAGATACATTACATTCTATTTGAATGGATGGATGCAGCGAATGAGACTGCATAATGGGCAGCACTGTGCCTCCACGGTTTCCAAACCCAGAACCCATCTATAAGGAAAAATACGACTAACTAAGGATACATTACATTCTATTTGAATGAATGAATGCAGAGAGTAAGACTACATAATGGGCAGCACTGTGCCTGCAGGGTTTCCAAGTACCAAATTGATTTGCGTTTCAGTTTTGGCAAAAAGAAATTCTCTCTTAAATGTAAACCCAGAACCCATCATAAGGAAAAATAAGATTAACTAAAGATATGTTACATTCTATGTGAATAAATGAATGCAGACAGTAAGACTGCATAATGGGCAGCACTGCGCCTGCAGGGTTTCCAAGTACCAATTTGATCTGCATATCATTTTTGGCAAAAAGAAAACCCCTCTTGGATGGAAAACCTAGAACCCATCATAAAGAAAAATTAGATTAACTAGAAGTAACTGAGAGAGAGGGAGGGTCATGCCTGGTGGAACAACTGTTAATGAAGATGAAATGAGAGCAGATCAGGAGGAACATATATAACAGTAGAAGTGCAAGAAGGAAAAGATATAGCAGTAAAAGTTCTCTCATTGTTCTTTGAACAACTCTTACCGCCATGTCTTCTGCTTCTTGCAGTTTACCCATGAACATCGATCCACAGATTCCTAAATACCCAAGCTTCCGATTACACGTCCTTTCCTTGGCTTCCAATATCCTGTAACAACACTTCCCCTCAAGCGATCAAGAATAGCATCCTTCCATAAATAGCATCCTTCCATTCTACCCTCAAGGCGATCAAGAATGGCATATTTCAAACCCTCGCGGATCCTCAAATTGAAACCCAGATCTACAGATTTGAGCCCAGAGACGATGAAAGTCAACCCCCCAATTCATCACGTTCCGAGTAAGTACAGAAAGGTGAGCTGTACTTGTCACCCCCACTCGATATGTTGCGTGTGGATTCGAATGTGACGCGGAAGATATGTGAACGACAAATTTTGATTAAATTTAGATATGAAAAATGACAAGTCCGACCATGAAAATTTACAATTTGGCAAATATTTTAGAAGACCTAGTTTAGTTATCGAAAATAACAATTTTGATAGTTTCACAAATTTTGAGATGCTAAATGAATTTATCATTATCCTTTTAATGGAAGTAGAGTGGTGACTTGTATCTTATAGCTGTGGGTATGAGGTGTATGCCTTAGGCATAATGTGACAAAGGGATTTGGACACATTGTGAGTTGGATGTGTTCGTGTAAAATATACGCTACCTTAAGTTGTCTAAGATGTGGATAGGTGACTTGGGTTAAGGTAGGATGGACGGCAATGGTTTAGATGGATGGAAAAAGTTTAGCAAATTCATCTACAACACGTATAATAGAAACGTGTCATTAACTAGGTTATTTGTTTGAGGTTATTGTAAAAAGGATTCTAGTATGATGAAAATTGAGTCATGTCACATTGTAGGTAGTTTAAGATTTTGCTAGAGAGTTTTCACTTTAAGGAGTTTTTTTTGTTAGCTAATTATTTGTGTTTTTCAACATTAAATAATTGGTTTATGAAAGAATATTTTTTTTGTTGAAAATAAAATAAGTGGTTAAGTTTTTCTCCCAAATATTCCCCAAAGCTGCAGTGAGGCTTGATGGTAAAGTCTTAAATGAGTCTTAGTATATAAAGTTGTATATTTCCATACAAGATCATGTCTAAAGTTTCACAATATTTGGTTGTGTCAAAGTGTGAATGTTTAATTATTAAAAATTTCCACTTGTCGGGACTCTTAATAATTATTGGATGTAAAATGTAATAAGTGTTGTCTATAGAAAATGTAGAGGTATGAGTACTCAAAATTGGACCTCAACACCTCAAGTTTCTATCTAGACACATTTTGAGGGTAAAAACTATGTCGCAATTCCTCATTTTCTAGTTTTTCCACCTTTTTTTTTTTTTGGCAAAAACAAGCAATTAATTAGCCAAAAATTAGCTAGAAAATAAAAATTCTCTCCGAGTGGAAAAATGATTTAAAATTAAAGTAGATTTCCCAAGAAAGAAGTCAAGTTAAAAAGTGAAGAAATCTCTGCGCATCAAGTAGGAGAAGTCCCCAGGGAAATTTGTTGGTCCTTCAAAACAGTGAATGGTCCAAAAATTCAATTTTCTCAAGAAGGGTGCTCCGAGTTGGTTAAATTAAAAGAGGATTGTTTGGGGCAAAAGGTTGGAAAATATTTTTGGTGGTCCAAACCACTTTGGCAATCAATTTTAAGTCCATCCATCAACTCCTCCAAGGCAAACAAATTTCTATCTCACCATGACCTGTGCAAGGGTTTCTAGAGAAATCCATTTCTCTTGTCGTCAAAGACGAAAAACAACTTGGCCCTCGCTGTTTTTCACTTGGAGAGGCTCCTCCCTCTCATTTG
Source organism: Pinus taeda (assembly GCA_000404065.3). Taxonomy (NCBI): domain Eukaryota; kingdom Viridiplantae; phylum Streptophyta; class Pinopsida; order Pinales; family Pinaceae; genus Pinus; species Pinus taeda. The sequence goes on from APFE030157394.1 coordinate 11,761, forward strand.
TTGTGCAAGGGTTTCTAGAGAAATCCATTTCTCTTGTCGTCAAACACGAGAAACAACTTCACCCTCGCTGTTTTTCACTTGGAGAGGCTCCTCCCTCTCATTTTTTTCTATAATTGAGTTTTTTCTCTCATTGCATGATTGGAAAATCGAGCTCTTGGCTAAGTGAAGCTTTGTTGGGTTATGTACTCACTTTTTTATGAATAATAAAGAAAGTCTTTGAGGGCTTGTGGTGTTTTTCTTTTTCTTTTTATGGTAAAAATATTCATTTTAATTTCTTTGTTCTTAATGCTTTACTGATGTTCATAAAATTTTGTTATTTCACTTGTCAATTTGTGGATTTATTATTTGTAAGGTATCTTACATTAGTATTTGAGTTTAGATAAACACTCTTGATTGAGAAGCACTAGTGGCTTTTTGGTTGAACTCCTAGTCTTCTTTTTCATTATGCTATATATCTCCATGTGATGTAACAAATTTATCTTGAGTGTGTAGAGATCCATTTTATAAATCAAATCTAGGGCGTTTCGGGACTTTTTTGTTGAACCAATCTACTCACAAGGAATAGAAGTGTAGGAACCCACCTTCATTTCTTTTAAAGGCTTATTAAACGAATTCTAATTGCGGGGGTTTCTTGGCCATAGCGTGTGAATATTATTTATCTCAACTTGTTTCTCTCTATTAATGCACTATCACTAAATTATCTAACTAATTTAGAGCTTATTGTTTGCTTATCAAAGCACAAATGTGTCCTCATACTCTCTAGCCTAGCATTTTGTAAAATTTGTGAATAATTTTGTACATTTCTAACCCTCATCGATATAATTGTATTTATCTTGTATATACTTGTATTTTTTCTTCTTGGCTTTCGCAAATCTAGCTAAAGAGGATGGTTCTTTATTGGCATTTCTTCATAAATATTTTTTGCAGGTGGATTGATTGAAGATCAAAGGAAATTAATTTTTTTAGGGGCACAATCACCCTTGCTCGTTGATCAAACCCTGTTTCAGGGCATTTTTCAAGTTTGATTTTGAATAGACCCATTGTTTGAGGCTTGGAAAATTTTGATCAAATTTTTCTTGCAAGGTCATCTTCAAAATTTTTGGAGGCTCACTCTTTTAGCCACAAACATAGGAGAGGATCCTTTTCTCTTCTCATACAACGTTTTTTTCCTCTTGGACATCTAGTCTCTTGAACGCAAATTTTTTTGGAGAAATTCAAGTAATTTTTTTTTAAGAAATCACATATTAAGGTTTGTAAAATTAAGACAATTTTTTAGGCCTTTTCTTCCTTGGTCGTGAGTAATAGAGGGTCTCTCCCTCTCTCTTTGTGCGCAAATTTCTTCATCTTGGATAGCTAAGGGTTTGAGAAAAAACCCTAGGAGGATTTGGAGTTGTGTATTGAAGAAATTTCATTGTAATTCATTGTTACAAGCCTTGGAAAATTCCTCATTGGCATCTTGTATCTTGACAAAGGGTTTTTCTCTTTCAAAAATCTACTTTTTTGTAAACCCTCCTTAAAGTTTTGAAACCTCTCTCATTGTTTAAGAGGGTTTTCTCTTGTAATAATAATAAAATAATTTTCTAGAGGGAGCTTGGGGTTTTCCCCATGGTATCTCATCTCTTGATTTGTTAAGAGAAATTCTTGCTTGATTTGGATCTAGTTTTCTAATCTTCTAATCACTCATCATTTAATTAGCTTGGTTTGATTTTACTTCTTGATCTAATTTGCAATTTAGTAGCTCTTCTCTTTATCTCATTTGCATTATGGTTGAAGTAGTTTCTCTAACATTTAAATCTAATAAGCATTTTCATTTGCTATAGTTTCAAGTTTTTCTTTGTCTCATTTACTTGTGCCTCATTGTATAACTCACATTTGTTTTATCGGTTATTGAACACTTTTAAAGCATATTATAATGAATTAAATTGACCAATTATAAGTGAAATGATACTTCTAAGTGATATTTCAACAAGTCATTTCGCATTTTGAGTATTTTGGTTTCTAATTGTATATCAATTGGATCAGTGTTGTTAATTCTCTAATTTGCATTTTAAATTTGAGTAGCATTCTCTAAAATTTACCTCCAAGAATAAACTTGGTTGATAGAAATTTAGGACAACTTTCCCTAACTGTCATTCAATTCTAAAAATTTGAGTTTGGATGAAAGGTTAAAATGTGTAACCTCGCAATTCTTTTGTAGTTGAGTCCCTTGTAGGAACGAAGGCACACAGGTTGCATTGAAGTTCTAAAAGGATATCACTAATAAGGCCTTTGCCTTCTCACTTAGCCCTTCTTGCAACCACTTGCTAGTCCTTACCAAGTTTTGACGAATTGAGGGGAAGTCTGACGGTAGAATAGGCTTTAATTAAAATCTACCAAGACCACTTTGTCTCACACACTCACATAAGTTTGTCTCTTTTTGCAATTGGTTATAGTAAAAGTTAAATTGTGAGCATTTCATTCTACTTGCAAACATTAAATTTTATTGCTCTTCAATTTTAATTACAAGCTCTTTGTCTTTTGATATCATTCTATATTTTTATGTAGTATCTCTCTTTTATACAAGTTCTATTTGTTTTGCAAGCCTTGTTTTATTCTATTTCTCATATCTCAAATTGTGCATAATCCCTTGAGATTTTATTTCACTAACCTCTTGCTTTGCAACTTATCCAATTGTGCAGCTTGTTGATTTTCTTTTGATATATATCATTTGGAAGTATTGTTGATTCATTTGTGATCATATATTTCTTGCAAGTATATTTGAAATTAGTCTAATCATACACTTTCCTTGCACGAATGTCTTGTTCAATTACTTGATTTATCATCTTAATTCAAGATATATCTCAAGTTGTTAAATTGTTGAAGCATTAACTAATTTGATTAATTTTCTAATCTCCAAGAACTTGTTGTCTTCAACAAGTTTTTCTTTTAATCATCTTTAGGGACAATGCCTCGTACAAGGCGATCTCTAAAATTATTGTTGATTGACTCGAGAAATCTTCCAAGATTCATCTATGAAAATCAAGGTCGTTATGTCTTCAAAGACAAATTTTAGACAATATGTTCTTGGTCCAATAAGTTATTGACTCCACTGAAAAACAAGGCAACAAAGGCATGGTTATTAAATTGGATATGGCAAATGCTTTCGATCGGGTTCAATAAATCTTTCTATTTAAAGTCATGCAGTGATTGGGCTTTGATGAGTAGCTTTTACAGTGGATTAAATTATGCATCAACTCTCCCTAGATTGCTCCACTGGTGAATGGAAGACCCACAATTTTTTTCAAAGCATCCAGCGGGGCTTCGACAAGGTTGCCCCATATCTCCCTTCCTCTATATGATTATGCTTGATACTCTTAGCCGCAGGCTCAATTATGATTTAAGGATGGAACGCCTTCCGAGAATCAAATATGTGAGAAGAATAAGAAGTATCAACCACTCACAATTTGCAAACAACACTGCTCCTGGGAGATGCATCTGTAATTATTGCCAAAATATTTAAGCAAGCCTTGGACCACTTTCTCCTACCCTCTAGAGGGAAAACAAATTAAGCAAAATCTCAAATCTACTCCTAGAACTTCTTCCCAGTCAAACAACCACAAATTGGAGAGATCTTTGGCTTCCAATCAGTAAAAACTTAGAAAGAATTTAAATATTTAGGAATAACCATCTACGTAAAAACTCAATCATCATAGGCTTGGGCGGGAGTTCTTTATGTGGTCAAAGGGAAATTCAAGGCTTGGGGAGCACGATGGCTCAATTTGGTCGACCACATTGTGCTCATAAAAGTAGTCATATCTACCCTTCCTCTCTTATCAATTCTCTGCACCCTTTACAACCGAGATTGTTCTACATCAACGAACTAAAGAAATTCAGAAGTTCCTTTGGGAAGAGGGAAAGATAAGCACGGAAAAGTTCCACCTGATAAATTGGGCCACGATTCATGCTCCTAAACTCCATGGGGGTCTAGGAATCTGAGATCCCATCCTCATGAACCAGGCGATAGAAGCAAATTTGGCGTAGCGTTTTATTACTCAAACTGAAGATTGGTGGACAATGGTACTACAAACCAAATATCTGCAACGTGGCAATGATCAAAACCTTAGACAAATACAACCCACCCAATCTGGATCGACAACCTAAAAGCTAATTTATATTATGGCTCCAATAATAAACAAAAGTCTCTATTGGATCCCAGGGAGAGGAGCTAAAATCAATATTTGATCAACCTCAATCATGGGAAAACCACTTTAGGAGGAATCGCAAGATCTATTGCCCATCGAGGAAGTCCGAGATCCTTCTTGGTAGACATCTCATTATGGGACGCAAAAGGATATTAGGTAGGAAGGGACTGTAGTGGGATCCCAAGTCACCTAATTCCTTGTGTGTTGATTCCGAAAGAAAACTTGGTTGGTTGCTGATCCGGATTTAAACAGGAACGCAACAAAATACAAAGATAACCATATACACAAATATGCAGCGGAAATAATACTTCATTTCATTAATGGAAAATACTGAAATATGCTTACAATCAGAAATGGAAATAAACTAGCTAGGGCGATGGTAGTTATCTCTGAGAAGAGATGTGTGGGCTACATGCCTCTGAACTGACTTACAATGAGGCTCGAAGGCCTATTGATTGTTGAGAACAATGAAAAACCCTTAACATTCCA
>APFE030157402.1:0-43906 GCA_000404065.3 Pinus taeda
TTACAGTGCCAAAGCAACTCCTCTATTAGTTGGTTTCACTGATTCTGATTGGGCTGGTGACCCTGATGATCGAAAGTCTACTGCTGGTTATGTCTTCACTCTTGGTTCAGGACCTATTACATGGGCTTGTAAGAAACAAGGCTGCCATTTCTCTTTCGTCAGCAGAAGCAGAGTATCGTGGTGCCGTGGAAGCTAGTAAGGAAGCCTTGTGGCTTCGTCAGATCCTATCAGAATTTTGCTTTGAGCAGCAGCATCCGACTACACTTTGGTGTGATAATCAAAGTGCCATTCAGCTTTGCAAAGATCCAGTTCAGCATCAGCGCAGCAAACACATTGAACTACACATGCACTTCATCAGAAACTCATTCATGACCATGTTCTTGAAGTGCAATATTGTTCAACAGATGATCAGGTTGCAGACATCTTCACAAAGGCTCTCACAGAGGCGAAGTTCACTAAACTTCGATATATGCTTGGAGTTCAGGAAGTTGTCACTAAGGGGGGATAGGCTCTAGTGCCTCCTTCCTTCTCCTATTGTGTCATATTTGTAAATCCTTCAATCCTATCCCAAGTTGTTCTTAAGGGGGGATGTTAGGATATTCCGACACATAGGAAATAGTTAAGTTCAACTTGGTCTAGTATAGAGTTAGGTATAGAGTTAGGTAAAGTGTGTTTCTTTACCGTTGTACATTTTGTAACTTACAATCCGACGGTCACGATATGTAGTGATCCGACGGTTCATTCTCTCCTCGGTATTACCGACACTTGATCCGTGGTTTGACACCCGATTGGTCCATGAATTCTATTTAAAGCGCATGGAGGGTCATTTGTAGGTTCACCGTGCATGAGAGAAGCTTATGTAAATTTTCATTATTTTATTAATAAATTGCCTGTAGTAGCCACGTTGGCGCATGCCATGGACTGTTTCCCTCTCTGAGGGTTTTAACCACGTCAAAATACTGGTGTATTGATCTGTGATCTGTTTGTGAGTGGTGTCCTTTTGGTGTTCTGTCTGAGGAACTTACCCTATAAATTCCTACAGTATGAACCTAAGGAAGCAATATTCAAAGTATCCAAAAAGGCCAAGGAGCACAAAGATCATCAAGACTACTCTAGCTATGAATTTGATTAGGAGTTAGCTCAATTAACCAGGAAACTAAATCATGGCTCAAGAAAATAAAAAGGGAAGTTTCCCTTTAAATTCTTTGGCTATGGAAGAGTTGGACATTTTTTTTTCCAAATTCCCTTATAAAGAAAGGGATGAAAATGAAGATGATCAGTGTTAGGTCCTTATACTACTAGTGTAACCCCTTATTGTTATTAGTGCAACCCCCTTATTATATTGTTGTGCCCATATATGCTCCATGTTGTTATTATTATGCCCTATAGAAGCACACTATTGTTATTGTTGTGCCCCTACAATATTATTGTCATAGTAGAACAATCAAAACAATAGGTTGTAGCCTACACTTAGAAGAGGTTGGTGCCTCTTGGAAAATTTGTGCTTGCTAACCTAAAGGGGTTTGTGCCTCCTGTGAGTGGGTGCTCACAAACAAGCTAATGTAATTAAGTAGGTGTTTAATTTACATCATAAACAAACAAAAAATTTGTGGTTTTTCCCTCTGGGTTTCCATGTCAAAACACCAGCGTCCAAATGTGTATGCTTCACATGTGATTGGTTGTATGAACATATGAACTCTTAAACTTGCTGCTTACTTTATTTATCAATAGATTCTCTCATAAGTAACATAAACTAAAAGAAATGAAAGCATATTCAGAAGAAAAAAAGAAGAAGAAGAAGAAGAAGATTGAAGAATCTTACTATTACTGATTCACCCCCCTTCTGAGTAGTTCCTTCCAACAATAACCTAGTCTTTTAGTGAACCCACATATGCTCAAATATTTGGACTATCAAAGAGAGTTGGACTCGTCTTCCTCTAATCTAGTCAGCATACAACCTCCAGTCCTTTGCTTCTCTTCCCACCAAGCCTAAGATCTCCACTAAATTATTGCTTGCATAATTGGTTACTTGAGGGGAATGAGCTTTAGCATCTTATAAAAAATAGATCACAACTTCATTTAGAGACTAGATTAGATCACCTACGAACCTACAATTTTCCTGAACACCTAGCTAAGGATCCTTTCTAATCCTAATTTTTTGTCCATTACTAATTCTCTGAACCACCTAGTTGATAACAAGAGGAAAGGATTCTACCAAATCTTTCCACATGATAGAATGCTTCAAATAATTCCTCATACATTTGTACCAATCTTCCTTTGAGTGAATTTTACGAAATACTTTGATTTCATCACTCTTCCCTAGAGGGCATCATTGTTAGTGAGCCTCCATACAATTTTGGTTACTAATGCCTTGGAAAAAAGAAAGGTATTCTTGATACCCATCGTCCTAATATTTTTGAATAGCCACCTGACCCTTCTTTACAAGAGTAATGCTAGATTTTGTAAACCCAAACAAAGAAAATAGAGACTTACCTTCTTAATTTTGAACAAAATACCTTTAATAAAAGAGGCGATGGAGGTTTACTAAAACAATATGCTCTCCAATACTAATTTGAGTAGAACCATCTTCCACTGTGTGGAAGGAATCGATTAACCCATAATGATATTCTCATCTCTACCTTATTGAGAGGATACCAACAATCTGCAACCCTATACCCATCAAGCTTAAGGGAAAAACCTAAACATTTGAAATATGCAACCAAAACTTTCCATAGGAAAGGTAACAAAAATATCTTCAATTTGAATAGGAGAGGACACAAGCAAATCAAAATTTAACAAACACTATTTGTCATAATTGATTTCCATTCTAGTGACTTTGTAATAAAGAGATAACATATACTTGAGAGAAGAAATATCCCTTAGTGGACCATTAGAAATAAACAACACATCATCTATGAGTAGAACATGTGAAATAGCTTCACGAATAGATACTTGAACACCATTATAAGAACTACTACTCTTAGCAATACCAGAAATATTGCTCAAGGCCTTATCAACAATCATGAACAAAAAACAGGATAGGGGGAATCCCTATTGCATCCCTTTTGGGGCAAAAAAATGTCTATAAGTGGAACCATCGATGAGAATAGAAAATGAAACAAATTGAATGCACCCCATAATCCAGTTAACAACCAAGAGATCAAAATCCATCCTTAACAAGAATATTAGGGGAAAATTCCATCAAATCCTATCATAATCTTTCGAGAGATCAAGGTCAAGGATAACAATCTTCTTCTTATTATTCTTAATGGAATGAATTTCTACCTAAGAAATGACAATAGAATCATGGATTTGCATCTTCTATGAAAAATCAAATAGCTCTTTCAAGGTCACCTCACTCAACACTAGATTTAGGTGCCTCACAATGATCTTGGCCAACAACTTTTAAGCCACATTACAACATGAAATGGGAAAATAATCCCTAAAGGAAGACCCATCGTGCTTCTCGGTGATTAAAGAAATGTAAGTTGAATTGAATAAACCCAAAACCTTGCATGAAATTTTGAACTCTTTAATAGCATTGAGAAGACCCTTCTTCAAAAACTCATAAAATCTTAACAAAAATTCCATTGGAAGCCCATATGGGCCAGGTCACTCATCCTTCTACATACATGAGAGTAAAATGAAATTCAAACTCAGGAACCTCCTCAATTAGATAAAGATTCATATCATTCAAAATAATAGAAGGGAATAATTAATAACCTCTAGGATTTCCTAGATCATTTTTTTTGGATCCTTGAATAGAGAACTAAAATTCCTATCCTCCTCCTTTGCAATGTCCAAAAAATATTGGACAAATCATTAAAAGAGTGACTTCATATTCCATATGGTGCTCAAAATTTCTTATTGCTAGCATATTGATGAAAAATATAGTATGATTAGCTACCTCCTTGATCCATAGCGCATGAATTTGCAACCTCCATTCCACTTCCTCCTTCTCCAATAAGGATATCCTAAAGGCTTCCATACTTGGAAGTTATTCAATGTCAGTGGCCAAGAAAGTGTTAGAGAAATTTCACTAAACAAAGCTGATATTTTTCCTCCACTGCCTTTAAATTAGCTTGTGATATGGCCTTAAAATATTTCTATGACTTTTTAGTAACCACATGAATTACGGAGATATTACTTGTGAATTTACTTATAAACAAAAAGGATAAAGAGCAACATAAATACACCAAAGTATCCTCCATCAATTTTCTTGTAGAAATTTGACAAAAATTGTGACTGCTCAAGAAATCAAACTGAAATAAGGAGACACAAATTCTTCTCTACTAATCTACAAAATGAAAATTACAATTTAGAACAACATGCATATACATGCAACAAGGAAAACCACAAGTACATAGTGATTTCTAGGGGAACCCAACTAGGAAAAACCATTCGACGCTTTGCATTAATTCAGATGAAAAGAGAAACAATTACAATGTCTTGCTCATATTCTTCTTCTTCTTGAATTTCTCTAGCTAACACTTAGCCAATTCAAGCCTCAACCAAGCCCTATTTCCTTGCACAACCTTGGAGGAATTAGCCCCTAAAAAATAGGATAATTCCCTATTTCCTTGTGTAATAGCTTGAGGAATTGATCACCTGCTTAGTGTAAAAGCACTGTAAACTCAACTATATACAAATATAAATACAAACATGACTTTTCCTCCACCTTAACTAGGAAATTTGAATTCCATGCATGACTGTGTCTATTTTTAGTTGATTGACTAATTAAATGAGAGATCAGTGAGTTAACAACAGTCTTAACTACTCAATTGACCTTCAACTGACTTAACTAATGACTAGAGCTAAGTTAACTAAGTTCAACTAAAAATAACTCAACTAGATTGCTAAATCTTAGCAATCAATACATGCACAACTATACTCTTAGCCTACAAACTCGAATTTACTCATCTAACTAGGGGACAAGGACATGTCACTCTAGCTAACATAAATCCAAGTCATCCTGCTGATGTGGAAAATCAAATTACTGAATTTGACTAAGGTACAAGTCAAAATTGAGCCTTTTCTTGCTACAATTTCTAACAATTCTAATTCTTCCTCCAAAAACCAAGAATAAATTAAATTGAAAGGTGAAGAAGAATAGAGATGAAATCAACTTGAGAAAGAAGAAAAAAGATGATCCAAGAGGGCCACCCAAGGAAACCATGAATTAAACACAAAATTGTTAGACATACAATCCTCAAAGGCTAGAAATTGGTCTAACCCTCTCGAAATAACATCTTCATTGGACTAAAAATTCCTCCAAGTGGGGAGAACCTCATTGGCTCTATATCAACCAATAGATTGCTTTCAAAACTAAAAAAAAACTAATTTGAGGATCCAATCTAGGGTTAGACCCCCACACCTCCCTAAGTGACAAGGTAGATTTAGGTCACCTTCAACTTAGATATGGGGGACATCTAAAACCTTGAAATTTTCAAATTGTACCATAAAGGAACCCTATCAGTGTAAGGGCCATAAAATTTACACAGTAAACCTAAAAACATAAACTTTAATTTCAAAAGAAACCAATATGGTCAAGCTAAAAGAGGAGAAGGATGAAGAAATGAAATTTGGGATCCATCTCATAACCAACCCACTTAACATACCATTTGCATCTAAAGAAGCAAAAGACTAATTCTTTAAAAAATATTTCAAGAATAGATTGAGCCTTCCCACCTTTCTGCATAGTTTCCTAGAATAAAATAATATCCACTTTATGGCTCCAGATAAGATTTTTGGGAGCTAGCCAGTTGCACACCCCCACCCCACAGACACAAAAAGGGAGCATGATCATGGTGAACCATTTGAGAGATTATCCCACTCCAAGGGCCTTAAAAACAATGACTTTCTTGCTTTATTTTAATGTTTTGCAACATTCTCTATTGGGTTTTAGCAAGTGGCACTTATACCCTACATGATTAGATAGAGGTTTAGGGGCTAGGTCTCGTTTGGAGCAGTAATCCTCCTTGAGCTTGACTCTTGAACAAGGGCATAACATTTATAGGAAAAATCCATTATGAGGCAATGGGAAGGCTAGTCAATGCCTCTTTCATTGGAACAACAAATATTTCAACAACAAACCAAATAATTTTAGGAGGGGAGGAAGCTAGAGGTGAATCCAAGCATGCTATGTACAGAGAGACCAACAATGGCTCAAAATCCATAGAATTTCTCCATGAGTAGAAGAAACATTAAGAGCACAAGAAAAATTGGAAGAATAAAAAATAGGTGGGGACTTACCAACACAATAGTTGACACCAAATGACTTATCATTTGTATCAACACCATTGTCCTCAACCAGGAAAGCTCCCACATCTTTCCTTCCTAAAACCAGAACCAAATTCCACTCCTCAATTTTCAAGCAATCCTTAGAAATTTTAATCTATTCTTTTTTCTTTGAGACAGATGGAAAGGACACCTTCAATCATTGGTTGTGTAGTTCATGGCATCCAAAACATAAAAGGGGAGACTTACAATGATCAATTTTCTACTTCCAAAGAGAGTTTTTTCACACCAATTCTACTTACCCAAACAAACCTTTTCTAAGGTGCACATTGACCAAAACCTAGCCCCATCATCTACCAAGAATTAAAGCCCAATTAGGGTCCAAACCCACAAAATGAACCAATTTGTTACCTAAGGTTGCCAAATCCATCTCAAAACAAAAGATCAGAGGAATACTTGAGACAATTGCATACACCTGCTTGATGGCCATAAGAGCACTAACAAGGTCAAATTCCATTGACCACCTCTAAATAAATAACCTAGATGACCCTTAAGATCGATCCTTCTCCAAAATTCTCCAATAATTGGCAATTTAAGCATAAAACAAAGCCATCATCTAATCATAACATGAAAAGTAGGAGAATAACCAGCCATGATAGCCCAATTAAGGGAGGAGCCATCTCTTTGGTGCAACTTCATGAACCAAATTTCCATATAATCTCTCCACCAAAGCTTTATCCATGAGGGAGGGAATTTCAATGAAACTAATGTCTTTTCCTACCACCATAAAACTCTTCCCTACCTTTCTCCATAATACACTTTCTGCTAACTCTCACACCAAAGTTATGGCTGGAGTCCACATGATCTTTGTGATTTTTAGGAATCTCACCTTCAACCTACAAATTCAAAGGTGATAAATTTGGCATAGAGGGAGAAGGATTCACAAGGGAAATGCCATTACCAAATCAAGAAAAATCCATCACACACATCACACTTCTTAGCACTGGATACACACCCCGTTGGAGGAATCGGCAAAATTGTTGGTGAGTCGTGTGTTCACCCCTTAAAAACTCCTCGTCCTTTCGATGATTTCATAGGGATGTTTTGTGTAAAATTTGACTAGAACTTGAAGGAACAACATTGATCTGGGTTATCCCCATAGTCAACCTCATCCAACTCCATGCTAGAAAGGGGTAGACGGAGGCAGGAGAAAATGGAAAAGGCAATCGAAGAAAGATAAAGGGCTCACCACACCTCATAGACCTAATTATCACGGAAACATTCATATGCCATAGGATTGGACCTAAGCCTTAAACATTAGAATCTATGCCTCACCATAAAAGTAAACCACTTCATTATAAGATGTTTATTTGAATTTAGTCTCTTTATATTCATTATTCAAAATTTATAAATATTAAATCAACTTTTAAGTGGGCCCCACTTATATTTAATTTAATAAACATAACCTCCTTGAGCTCATCATTATATTCCCCATAATAATATTAAACTAAAAATTAACACAAATTAAACATATTAAAAAATTAAAACACATTTGGAAAATCAATATAATATAATAAATATGATATGGTAACAATAATATTTTTTCAATGGTAATAAAAAATATCTAGAGAATTCGACTTTTAGTAACACCAGATACAACTATTCATAAATGCCACCAATATGTCAATTACAACATGTCTAGTAAGACTTGAATACACACAACTCTAAACGAATTGTTAACCAAGCCACTCAAGCTAAGATCCTTTAATAAAAAATATAAATTATATTAAAATTTATGAATTTGTTCACACGCCTAATAATCCGGGCAGATCCATATTAAAAATTAAAAATAATATATAAATTTTAAATATTCAACCCATATTTATTATTTTAATCTATTGAAACGCGAGACGGTCCCAAAAGAAAAATGAAAAATGAAAAGCGAAAATTATTATTATATTAATAAAACCTAATACACATCTCCCCTTAATAATCGAGATTGAGTTAGGGAAAGATCACTGGAAAAATGATTTGAAAATTAGTAAAACAGTTGACATTTTATTAGTTTAGACAAGCATGAATCATTCTCCGCTTAGGCTGAACCCCAAACATTCCGGTTCTAACGTATAAGTATTTAAATCCGGAACTACAAATACCCCACAATTATTCTTAAAAATTAAGCTACTAAATCCGACTCCATTCTCAGGGCAGTGATCTATATATATACGAACAAAAGCTAAAGAGTGATACGGTTCTGTGTTTAGCTAATTATTACAGGTGAAATTTACGGGCTCAGCTTTGGTTTAATTTTTGCAGACGAAGGTTCAGCTATTGGTATTTTTACTTGGCGGCATAGGCATTGAAAGTTCGAATCTCATTAAGGTACATGGACGAAACTAGACCTTACCGCAGGCAACCTCCATGGCTATGCTCCTCACGAGGAAACTGTTCGAAATTGGCATGAGATTCGACAAAACTCAAATCCCCAAAAATGAATTACTAGACTTTGAAGGTAAGTTTTCTTTCCACTATTTATCACTGCATTAGAAAGATTGAATTGAAACTTTTATACCAGATTTGCAGTCCAGTTATTAGAATACTACTATTTATCACTGCATTAGAAAGATTGAATTGAAACTTTTATACAAGATTTGCAGTCCAGTTATTAGAATACTATTAGAACATGTAGGAAGAATGACTGCATTTTTTTGGAATCTGTAATTTCTAATCTAGGATCCTAGTTACTAATTTAGAATGTTTGGTTTTGGTATAATTAAAAACTTCTTCATGGTATCAAAACCTGGACCTAGGTTTTATTCCCTTATTTAGCAGGTATTGGAAACGCAACTCTATGAGGATCCTAGTTACTGGTTTAGAACTTTTATCAACCCCTACTAATTTTAATGTAACTAAAAACCTCTTCATATTTTCATATTATCCTATCATTTTTTTATTTTTTTTATATTCATCCCCTTATTTTGATCTCTATCTGTGGCTTAAGAAACGGAGATCCTCTTTTATGTGCAGGCATTTGTCATGCATTTCTGTTCTATATAGTTTCCATTTTATTATCACTAAGATATCTTAATTATTTATATAGATCTTTCATTTTTCCCATTATAATGTATAAATTTGTGGACTACAGGACACTGCTGCGTGTTTGGCTAAAGTTGATCAGCCACCTCTTGGCTCCATAGTGCGTCCATTAACAACACCAATGAAGGCATTAATTAAGCCAGAGATTTTCGAACACGATGATACTGAAGTTACCTGCATCAGTGAAATCACGAGGATTACAACACCAGAATATAAAATATCAGAAATTATATACACTGATGATGACTTAGTGGTATTATTTAATTCCTTCACTCTTCAGAAGAATTCATTATACATATTTGTTCCAAGCTTTTAAACAATTAAATAGATACATGGCTTTACTGAAATGTCTAAAGTTGCTGAGGGTTTTTCATATCTTTCTTATTAATCACAATTTTTTTTATGCAGAAAATTTTTAAGCGATTTCTTACCATGTTTCGTGAATTACAAGATATTCAAAGTGCTTCATTTGGAAGAAAGGCCATAATTCTAGAAAACCTTGCAAAATCTCACCTATCTGTTCGTATGTTGAATCTTCAATGTGATGACCTAATCTTGGAAGTGCTTCGAATCTTCTTTTACGAAGCCAGGTATGAATTGTTCTGATTTTATTGTTTTACCATTACGCTTAATTTCATAGTCAGTTGCTGCAATTAATAAATGTATCTGATCTATCTTTTCAGAGAAGACCATTCAGAAAATATCTTAAGAGCAATGGAAACAATTTTGACTGAAATTCTCAATGAAAGCAACAACATTTCTGAGGAATTATTATCAATCTTATTAAACACTTTAAAAGGAGAAAGTGAGGTATGTGCTACTTGTTTTAGTATTTGTTCATTGCAATGTAATCTATGATGGTTTTCTGTTACGTTCTTTTTTACCCCCTTGTTTTTCTTTTTCTTTTAAAGGCAGTGTCACGGCCTATGAAATATTTCTAAGGTTCTCTGCTTTGTCGTTGCAGAATATATCTTCAGTTGCTCATGAACTAGCTATGAATGTCATAGCTATGAATGTCATGAAGTCTGTGGCAATCAAGATTGAGCCAAATCTCAGTCTCTTTCTCAGGTCTATCTTTGAAAATGATCTGCACCACTATCTTCTGCATAACTATAAAGAGATCATTTTTAACATTTATCAGTGTGCACCCCAGATATTTCACTCAATTATTGCAAATTTGACTTTGGAGGTTCAGGTTCGTATGCGTTAAATAAATTTTGAGTTATTGTTGTAGTGATTAGATGAATTAGGCATTTTTGTTGTTATTTTAATATAATTTTTTGCAAGGAATTTGATTAGGGTTTGGTGTTATTCAAATAATGTCTATTTTTCTGTTCATTATAATGGTAATTCAGATCAAGGAAGATTAAGATTTTGAAATGCATCCCTTTTATATTTTTCACAGATGTAATGTTTTATTTGTTGGTTTTCCTAATAAGGATTTTTATGAACAAATTTTTCCTATTATAACCCCTTCATGATTTGTCCAATAAATCTGAATATTATAAATATTATATGTACTTAAAACTTACATAATAGTATTGTTACTGGAGAAATTTGGTTTTTTTTTTAATTGTTTCCATTTTGGTAATGTGAAAAGTTCATTTTTTTTTTTTAATATCTCTCATTGTATAGCTACATAGGTTTAATATAAGTGCACTTTTTTTACTCAAGAGATTTGATAAAGAATAATTGGTCCAGTCTCAGCTATCGAATATAAGAGAGAGTTCATTAAAGCTTCTTGGGAGTATCTTTGCACTTCCATGTGATGATCTTGCTAAAGAATTTCAACCCCTTCTCTAGGAGCTTTTAAAGAGATTTAAAAACAACTCTGTGGACATTGGATTACCAGCTGTGAAATGTGCACAAAAAAGTATTTTTTCAAATCCACTTAGGGCTGAATCATCTGGCATAATGGGTGAGCAGAACAACTACAAGCCTTGAGCTTTGGTCATGTTTTATGTTTGTATTCTGTGATGAATTTCTATTTTCCTGACTTATTATTATGACATACCTCAGCTGCTCTAAGTGATCTATTGTTGGATTCTTACGAGACTATTCAGAAGCAAGTTATTGGAGCAATTTGTAATGTAAAATCTATTCCCTCAAAGATTCTTAGACAATTGGGGGATTGCATTCATGACCAAACGGTATCTTTTTATGATATATATATATATATATATATATATTATATATATATATATATATATATATTATGCACATTTTTAGTAGATAAATCCTTTAGATCTTGTTTGTTAACTCATTTCTTTGGAGATTATTGCAGGTTTCACTACAAAAGTACACATTGGAAAGACTTCTTGAAGTTTACAGAAATTATTGTTGGGATTGTTTGAATGGCTTAGTTGGTAACTTTGAGTTGGCTTGGATTCCTGCCAAAATTCTAGGATTTTGTCATGACAAGGATTTCAAGTGCAATTATTTAGAAATTATGGAAGATAAAATAGACTTTAACTTGTCCAGAGGTATGTGAATTAGTCTCTGTATTTTTGAATTGTTCATCATATTTAATGCATATTTTTAGTTGTGCAACAAAAATACAATCATTTAATTTGGTTAATTGTGGACAGGTCTCATGCAGTGGATGTCCTTTTCTCTACATCACTTTTCCCTTGTAATCTTCCACTTTCAAAAAAAGTAAAACAATGGATTGCAATGTTTTCTCACTTTGAGAAATCAGACATTAAGGCTTTTGAGGAAGTTCTAAACCAAAAGAAAATGTAAGTATTCTATTGTAATAGTGGATAATTTGTTAGAAAATCATATGTTGTTTGTAGTTAAATGCAATTAGGAAATTCTACTTTGTTGCTTTTTAATGTTTTAATTAGGCATGCATGTTTCTTATGAGATGTTTGATAATTTATGGACATTATTATTGTATCTTTATTTTTTATCAACATTTTTCGTATAAATAGTTGTTTTGAAGCAAAAATTTAGTAGGTTTTGCCAATGATTTGAGGTTGCAAGAACAAATGCAGAAATTTCTATTATGGAAAGAAAAAGCAAAGGTATTTGTCTTAAAATTTCTATTGAAAGTTTATTCATTAATATTTATTATTGTAGAATTTAAATGGAATATAAATAATCATGTTTGAATAAATTTTTGGTTGTCAGGAAAAAGATACAAGTGAATTGAAAGATAAAATTCTTAGTTGCTTCATGATTATGTCAAAGTCCAATCATATTCCCAAAATAGTGGAGGACTTTATATTTTTGTGCCAAATAAAATACAACAACATTTGGAAGACACTATCAAGTTTACTTGATTCCAATTCGAATTTCGTTCAAGGGAAATCAACTCTAGTAAGTATTTAATTTTCCATGTTTAATGATAATTTGAGTTTTTAGCTACAATTATTTTTGTTACATGAATTGTGCAATCTTAACTTTATGCCCATCTTGAAAATGAGAGATCCTTTGGAAGGTTGTCCAAAAAATTCTTGTTCGTTTATCTCACAATTCTCTCGATCTTTATAGGATGGCTTACTTAAACAATTCGGTGACACACGTCCTCAATATCAATTTCTGAAGGCATTTGCCATAAGATGTTCTTATTTTCTTTTTGGAAAAGAGCACGTCAAAGAAATTCTTAAAGAGATTGGAGGGATTACACGAGCTGGGAAAGACAAAATTGTTCGGTCAAGCATGAACTTGCTTACGGTGAGAGAATTCTACTTTTTTGTAAAGTGCTTTTAGTAATTTTTTCCTTTCTAGATATATCAAATTTTCAGATCATTCAACTCCAATCAAATTAAATTTTGGAGAATATATATATATATACATATATATTATATAATATTATATATATATATATATATTATTCCGCAATGTTTGTTTTTTGATAGTATGTTCTCCATTTCTTTTTATATATTTTTATTTTTATGAAATGATTATATTTTTTTTTTTATTTTTTTCATGCTTTAACTCTTGGTGTGGATGAGACTATTGAAAATGTCAATGGAAAGGAAGGATTTTTTTGCTTTAAATGGTGCCTTTCAAGGCAATGAATGTCACTTTTATTAATGACTTCAGTGACCGTGGTGTTCCAACAAAATTCAAAGCCTTGTCTTATAACTTACTAACTGGAAAATTAGACATGGAATATTTTTTATTCTAATTTTTAAATTTGTAATATGTTGTATATTATATTAATATATATTATATATTATATATATTATTATAATATATATTATGATATTTATTTAGTAAAAAGATAGAGTGAAATGTAATCAACTTTAAGGATTAATTGAGATTAATCTTAATACTTTATATATAAAATTTTAAGTATCACTATTAGAGTATTAGATCTACATATATATTATTATTTTATAAATATATTATTTTGTATACATTATATACTATTTCACATTGTTGTGAGTATTTGTTGTTTCTAGAAGCTTTAGATTAAGTTCTATTTTGGGAAGGGTTCTTTCTTGGCTGTGTTGTATGCATGGGAGAGTGGTTGCTTCAAATGGTTATTTTGAAAAAGTTGGTTGCCAATACGCTCATGTTTAGGTTCTACCTAGAACTAGCTCAAGGTGTTCATAACAAAGCATATGTTTGGCCTCGTGTTAACCAATTACATCAACATACCAATTAATCACTAGTACATAGATGGATCTATCAATTTGGTGTAGGAGATTCTTAACTTCTTCAAGTTATTTTTTGACATATTAATCATTATGAGTTTAGTTCAAAAATTGCATATCGAAATCTATTTTACCACTAGATCTGTTCATTGATATAGAAGAGGGTTACCACTGTTTTTTCTTATGTCTCCCATTAAAACAAATTATCATAACTTGTTTCACTCCACTAATTGGTTGACATTTCCCACTCCAAGGAAAGTGTCAATGTGAAGGATCTCTATTACATACTTTCCTTGACCAAGGAAGACTTTGTCAGGTTTCTTCCATACTTCTAGCCCTTGACTAATAGTGCATCAAACCAAGATCCTTCACATCGAAATCTGAAGCTGATTGCTTCTTGCACTAAATGATAAGAGGCTCGACGATTTTCATAAACAAGTGTACTTTTGGTAAATCACCATCTTGTCACATAGTTGTAAATATGAGCATACCATGCTCTTAGAGCATGCCTGAGTCCATACTATCTTGAGGCATTTTTTGTGTTTCGCTTTGTATGAACACTATCTGCTTGATTTCAGTGAGTGCTTGCTGTCATTTTGATACATACTAGTTTGTACTAGCACGATTTCAGTTTTCATTTCTATCTCACTGTTGTCGCATGCATGAAACTTTTTTCATGAAGAGTCACCGATTCGGTGATTTTCCTGACCCACATGCATGTTGTTCCGTTTTTTGAATCTATCATTCACCATTTTCATGCATGATCATTCACTTATGCTTACACTCAGTATCGCCATGCATTCACATTGACATTCGATTTCAGTTGCCCATCAACAAGTCTGGGCAGCCTTGGCCCGAACTCTGCCTCACCAAGACATCATTGCACAATCATGAGAGGGAAGGATTGGTCTTCCTCTCAGGAAATGCACATTTATGCTCAATGAGTGTCCTCCAAGACTATTTTGTGCATTTCTGAGGGACACTGACTGCTGGCCCATAAAATTGTGCAATGCAGTCACTTAGCCTGCAGCCATTGGCAGCTAATATTTTGTATTGCATAATTCCATCAGTTAGCAACCAGACTAGAAAGTGCATTGTGCAATTCCACCAGTCAGTCAGTCTCCCAACAACCTAGACTATTCCTTGCGCAGTCTTGGCTGTCAGTCTCCCGACCTACTGATGAAAATTGCGCAAACTTCATGATTAGTTACATAGGTATGTTGCGAGTCAGTTCTTGAAGGTTTTTTCAAGAGGGAGAGGATCACCTCTCATTGAAGGTAAGTATTTCTTGACTTATGATGCCTCTTACCTTTGTTTTAGAATTATGGATCTGATTATTATGTTTATTTTTTATACTTCCTGCATATGTATTTGAGTATATGAATGTTACTATCCTCCTTGATGAGATGTGATGAGTGGACCCTTCTTGAGGATCATTTGAAATGAAGGAAATATGGCTATAGCTGGAAAGGATAAAGAGGAACTATATGAAAGGTGACAAAGTGCTACAAGTTGTCTATGTCTAATACCACAAGGTATGCATTGCATGTTACATTGAATGGCTAGGTAATCCCTAAGGTATGATGAGAATGTATATGACTCATGAAAATGATTTGGATTTAGGTTTCCTATGATTAAATGATGCACCTGGTATTGAACTTTTGATCTTCTTGAAATGTTGATCTTTGATCTTTATGGTATACTTGATGTTTGACTAACATCTATCTATTGGATATCTTGATCTCATAAATAATGCTAGCACGCTAAAGATGATGCTCTTTGTACTTGTCATGCATAATTCATGATGGATTTCACATAGAAGGATAACTCATTGATTCTTTATAATGAGTTTGATGAACATGATGAAAGTATGAGAAAAAGAGTTGAAACTCTTTTGTTTTGATAAATCTCTATTGAATGACTGTACTTGGTCATATTGATAATGATAAGCATGGTAACCTTAATGATATAGGTATAACTATGAGATTGATATTCTAGACCTTTAACTAACTATGGTCATGTATGTATGTGATGAGTAACTATGGAATATGGTAAAATTGATTGTCCTACCTTGATAGATTGACTTGATATTGTTACATCTTTTGGATACCCTAATAACTCGATTCTAATCACCTAATGAAGGATCGATTTCATGATGCTGATGACCATGATGGATATATGTTTGAATTTATGATCTAACATATATTTTGACGCATTTTAGACAGGTTGTTGCAATGAATGAAGATGACTGAAGTGGATTTCCATCATATCCATTCTCCTACTGTCATTTGCATTATATGTATATTATTTTATGTTGAAATATGGTTTATGGGCTTGAATGGACATATATATGACACAGATGATCTGTAGCAAAGTTCTAATCTATTGAAAGAGAGTTTTCCCTTGTTGTTAGCCTCAACCATAAAGAAACAGGCTTATAGCTATAACTATACCTCCTAGTTGCACGAATATAAGATCAATGGTGTGTCCAAGGCCCTGAAATAAGTTATGGGTTGATTCAAACACATTCACTCTTATAACATCTTGAAGAATGCGACTATGGGTCTTAGTCACACTGAGGAATGCCTATGGGTGTGACTATGCCTGTAGATCACAAAAAATGAAGTTTTGTGCATGAAATTAGATGTTCACCTAGAGGATGTTCGTTCTACAAATGTGTAGTAGATAACAAAAATATCTAAGAGTAGGGAAGTTTGAATGTTTAATATAATATGAATATGTATTCTGAACTTGTGTTTGCAAGTGATCGGGATACAAATACACCATTATGTTTGAAGTTTGTATTACAAGAGTTTGACATTATTTGGATGATTCATATAGATGAGCAATGTTGGGAATTTTGATATGACTTATATTGATATTTGATAATGGTTTTGTATTGGCCTTCTCATTCTTAGCACATTCGTTGAAGTATTAACAGTTGTATTCTTGGAACCTTCATGGTCTATCCTTGGTATATGCATTTTCATCTAGTAACATAAATGATTTGTATTATGATCATAAGAATGACTTAATGAAGTTTTATTGCAAGATTGATGACAACTTATTGGCATGATTATAAATGAAGTCAAAATTTGATATGAGCTCTACTTTTCACTTTATTTCAAGAACTTGATATTGTGATATTAATGATTTTGATATTAGTTATGATCCACATTGATTTATGAAAAGATGAGAAAGGTTTGGTAAAGTGTTATGTTTGTAGATAGCATTGCATGAAGCAAGCTCCCTAATCTAGATATGTTTGCATTGATTATTATCTGGTGAAGCCAAGATGATGTGTTGATCCAAACCTCTACTTCAAAAATGTTCCAAGGTATGACATTGGTTTTGGTTTTATATACTGATGGTCTACTCTTGATAGGTGATGAGCCTTTGATGATCTAAGTAAGAGGGTGATGGATTCTAAAGATCGAAATAAGAATTCATGGCATGATGAATTGATTTCTAAAATTGGGAAAACTTAATCTATATTGCGAAGCTATTGAAAAAGTATTGGAAAGAGGAAATGCAAATTCTCGGACACTTTTGTTAAATTGGAAACCAACAGTTGATTGAAGCATTTTGAACTTATGTTTGTGTATATACATGAATACATAGAACTTGATTCGATTCATGATTGACCCACTTCATATGCATTGAGTTGCCACCAAGCATCCTTCGAGATATTTGCATGAGATGATCTATTCTTGGTCTGAGATATTATTCCTATGATATATGAATATATGGATATGTTGATGTTGATTGGGATCATTATTGATGAGATGAGAACATATGAGTCCTTCCTTATTATGAGATATTCCATGATGAGAGGTCTGTAGCACGACTGAGGTTGAGTACAATGTTGTTAGTGTTAGGATATTCTGACACATAGGAAATAGTTAAGTATAACTTGGTCTAGAGTAGATTTAGGTAAAGTGTGTTTCCTTACTATGTACATTTGTAACTTACAATCCAACGGTCACGATATGTTCCAGACATGAAGTGATCTGACGATTCATTCTCTCCTCGGTATTACTGACACTTGATCTGTGACTTAACACCTGATGGGCCCATGATTTCTATTTAAAGAGCATGGAGGGTCATTTGTAGGGTGATAGTTCATGAGAGAAGCTTATGTAAATTTTATTTCTTTTATTAATAAATTTCCTAAAGTGGCTGCATTGGCTCAGGTTGTGGACTGTTTCCCTCTTTGAGGGTTTTAACCATGTCAAGAATACTAGTGTATTGATTTGTGATCTATTTGTGAGCAGTGTGATTTGGTTTTCTATCTGAGGAACTTACCCTATAAATTCCTACATGGTATCAGAGCTATTTGAGGGCCGCATCCATTGGTGATCCAAATCCAAAGCCAGTACAACTGCATCTGACTGTCGTTTCCTAGATCTAATGTTTGTGACTGATTTTGGGCCGAGAGGGCTACTATATTGTGTTAGTATCATCTGTTCCAGTGAGGAATCCCTTTCATTTCACGTGAAAAAGTTTTCGTTAGCCCTATCTATGTCATTTTTAAGACCTGGAGGAATACGATCTTTATTTGTAGTTTTAGTTATTAATCTCTTTGTTTATTTCGGTTTATTTAGCTCTTTGGTTTTTATTATTGAATCTATACCTTTCATTTCTGTGTATTCTCTTTGCCTCGTGACTCTATGCGATATGGGCAAATCAGAAACATAAAGAAAGGATTTTTCTCATGCGTATGCTCTTTTTCATTGCGCCTTATAGTGATCTCTGAAAATCAAAAACATTGAAGAAAATATTTAGTTTCCGGCGAAAGCTAACTTCAAGCCATAAGGTTTGGTTTTTTTTGCATGTCTGTGTTGGGTTGTGTCATTTTTTGTTTTGTAGGCAAAAAGAGTTTTTTCAAGTAAAGACACACCCAAAAATTCATTGACTAAAAAAAAAAAAATCCTTTCCTTTCTTCCAAAAATTACTAACTTTTTAAACTAGCTCACTTGGTCCAAAGTTACTATATGAGAATAAAGCTCTTGGGTTCAAGTCTTTCTTTTCGTTGAGTTACTTTTAAAAAAAGCACATGTAACTTATGTTCTTGACAGCACCAACTACTTCCAATGATGGTCCTACATTGTAGATTTACTTAGAAGTAAAGGTCTCTACAGACTAGCCTCATGCCAAGAAACTAAACCTAAAGATGAAGATAAGGTAGCCAAATGGGAAAAAAGACAAGATCAAGCACGTGAGTTAATAGGGATTCCTATTTCTCTAGACCTTAGATTCCATATCGTAGAACTTGATACCCCTAATGAAGCAATGAAACAATTCACTAAAGTTTTTGGAATTAAAAATAAAATTATAGCCCACCAACTCGAAAATGAGTTGTTTACATTGGACCCCAATAATATTTCTTCCATTGAAGATTTTTTGTCCAAGATCAAGACCCTTAGACTTCTCTTGGAAGGTGTTAAGGTTAGGAAAGAAGATGGTAGCCTTATCTATTCCATTCTTACTATGTTGGGACCAACCTACTTTGTGTTTGTTTCCACCTTCCATTCTACTAGAGAAGCCTTCATTTCTCAAGGACAAGATTACACATCCCCCTCATTTGATGCCTTTTGTGATTCGTTAATAAGAGAACAAGAAAAAATCTTACATATTGGTCTTCTTAATCTTGGAAACTCTTCTAAGAAAGCCTTAGCCACCCAACAATAACCAAATTCAAAGAATCTTAAGAAGTAGTATCCTAAAAAGAATGGTGCTAAACCAAACAAGGGTCCTAAGAAATTTCAGTCTCAAAATGAAAAATCAATTCAACAAAATGATAAGGAAAATAAAAACAAAGGGAACAAGACTGATAGAAATTGCAACTTTTGTAATTGAGATGGCCACTTAGAATCCAAATGCTTTAAGAAGATTCAAGCCTTGGAAGCATCAATGAAGAAGCATAACATCCATTTGAAGCATTCTTCAACTTCAACTTCATCTTTAGGAATTACGCTTTCTGCATGTGATTGTCAAGCATCTCGGTCTAGTTATGCACTAAATGTATCTTCTTATTCTCATTCTCATGAGTGGCTCATTTATTCTAGAGCTTATTATCACATGACCAAAAACAAAGCCATGTTTCTTATTTAAATGATTGTAACACCAAAAATATATATGTTGGTGATTATAGATCTCTTAGTGTTGTAGGGACTGGAACTATTCATCTAGACAATGGTCAATTTAATGATGTATTATGTTTTCCAACCTTATCCTGCAACCTTCTATCTATATATCATATAACTCATTTAGGTGAAGGTAAAATTGTTGAATTTTCACCTCATGATGTTGTAATTAAAGACCTAAGAGATCCTAGACAAATTTTAGCTACTGACATTGCTGATGATTCTACAAAGTTGTATAATTTTAACAACTTTGGGTCATCAACTCTTCCCTTGGTATTTGTTGCTCATAATGATGAAGTAAGAAAACTTTGACATAAGCGATTTGGTCACTTAAACTATCGTTCCCTTCAAAATCTATGTAAAGAAAATATGGTGATAGGTCTTCCTATGGTATCTTGCAGAGATGATGCTTGTTCTGGATGTGTACTCAAAAAACATCATCGTGATAGTTTTGAAAAACATGCCTCTTGGTACGCCTCAACTTGTTTACAGCTTGTGCATAGTGATTTATGTGGTCCACTTCCAGTTGTTTCATTCTCTGGCTACAATTATTTCTTAACTTTCATTGATGGTTTCTCCAGATGCACTTGGGTATACTTCTTAAAACTCAAGAGTGAAGTATTTAGCATGTTCTTTTCCTTTAAGGCCTTTGTTGAGAAACAATTTGGACATCAAATTCTTAAGCTAGGATTTGATAATGGTGGAGAATATGTTAACAAAAAATTCATCAAATTTTGCACTAACCATGGAATTCAAATGCAGCATACTATTCTATATACTCCGCAACAAAATGGTGTAGTTGAAAGGAAGAATCACACCTTAAAGGAAATGGCTAATTGTATGCTTCAATCTAAAGGACTTAGTCTTAATTTTTGGGAAGTAGCAATTAACTATGCAAATTACATAGTAAATCACACTCCTACTAAGGTTTTAAAGAATATCACTCTAGAAGAAGCATGGACCTCAATTAAACCAGATGTAAGTCACTTTCGTGTTTTTGGAAGTGAAGCATGGACCCATATTCCCCATGAGAAACATAAATCCTTAGAACCTAAGAGTGAAAATGTATTTTTGTTGGATATTCTAAAGATGTTAGAGGATATAGACTTATTCCACTTAAGTCCAAAAATGTTATCATTAGAAGAGATGTAAAGTTTGCTAAAAATATATCGCCCTATGAGCCTAGTTCGGTGGATGTACCACCTCTCTCTATCCCTTCTACTTCTAAAAATATTTCTTCTTTAGATGATGATAGTGAGGATGAAAATCCTCCCCCACCTTCTCAAGATCCTCCTTCATCTCCTCAGCTTCCAAAATGGGTCTGTGCTACTTGGGATGCAACAGGTGATCCTACAGATCATCGACGTACATGTTCTCAGTTCAATAGAGCCTCTTCTTTACTAGCTCAAGCTTTAGCGAATTATGATTCTGACACCTTTGCATAAGCTTCAGGCCATCTAGATTGGGACACAAATATGAATGAAGAATATCGTTCAATATTGGCAAATGATACATGGGATCTTGTTCCTCCTCCAAAGGGACGAAAACTTATTAGATGCAAATGGGTTTACAGAACCAAGTATGGACCAGATGGAAAAGTTGATAAACATAAAGCTCGTCTTGTTACTAATGGTTTTTCATAAGTTGAAGGCATTGAATATACTGAAGCCTTCTCCCCTGTTGCCAAAATGAACTCTATCCGCTTTGTTCTTTCCCTTTTTTGCCTCTTTCAAATGGGAAGTCCATAAGATGGATGTTAAATATGCCTTTTTGCATGGGACTTGAATGAAGAAATCTATATGGAATGACCTCCTGGATGTATACAAATAGGCTCCAGCATTGTATGTCGACTTAAGAAATCCCTTTATGGTCTCAAGCAAGCTGCTAGGGATTGGTATGCCAAAATGGATAGCTCTCTTTTAGATACTGCCTTTTCTAGGTGTCATTCTGACAATACTGTCTACACCAAGATAGTGGGTAAGTCTCTTATCATTTTTATTCTTTATGTTGATGATCTTATCCTTACTCGTAGTGATCCAAACCTTATACACCATGTGAAGTCCAACCCTAAAAGGAAGTTTGAAATGACAAACTTAGGACACTTGCATTATTTTATTGGTCTTCAAGTCTTGCAATCCAAGGAAGGTATTTCCCTTTCCCAGTCCAAGTATGTCTGTGATATTCTATGCCACTTTCACATGGAAGACTGTAAGCCAACCCCTTCTCCCTTTCAGTCTGGAGCCAAACTTTCGGTCACTTGTACTTCCCCTGAAGTTGATGCTATCTTATACTGTTAGCTTGTAGGAAAACTTTTGTATCTGACTCATACCCGTCCCGACCTTTCCTTTTTTGTTGGCCTTATTGCTCAGTTTATGAAAAACCAACATGAAATTCATTGGAAAGTAGTTAAAATAATACTTCATTATGTTCGAGGTACAGTTCAGTTTGGAATTCATTACAGTGTAGAAGCATCTCCTCTATTGTTTGGTTTCACTGATTCCGATTGGGCTGGTGGCCATGATGATTGGAATTCTACTGCGGGTTATGTCTTCACTCTTGGTTCTAGATCTATTACATGGGATTGTAAGAAACAAAATGCCATTTCTCTTTCTTCCGTAGAAGCAGAGTATCATGGCACCATAGAATCTAGTAAGGAATCTCTATGGCTTCGTTAGATCCTGTTAGAGTTTGGATTTCAACAACAACATCCGACTACACTTTGGTGTGATAATCAAAGTGCCATTCAACTATGCAAAGGTTCCATCCAACATCAGCGCAACAAACACATTGAATTACACATGCACTTCATCAAAAAGCTCATTCATGACCATGTTCTTGAAGTGCAATATTTTTCAACCTATGATCAAGTGGTAGACATCTTTACAAAGGCTCTCACATAGGCGAATATTACTAAACTTCGATTTATGGCTGGAGTTCAAGAAGTTATCACTAAGCGGGGATAGGTTCTAATGCCTCCTTCCTTATCCTATTGTGTCTATTTTTACATCCTTTAATCCTATCCCAAGTTGTTCTTAAGGGGGGATGTTAGGATATTTTGACACATACGAAATAGTTAAGTATAGCTTGGTCTAGTGGTGAGTTAGGTAAAGTGTGTTTCTTTACTATGTACATTTGTAACTTACAATCCAAAGGTCACGATATGTTCTAGACATGAAGTGATCTGACAGTTCATTCTCTCCTCGGTATTATCGACACTTGATCCTTGGCTTAACACCCGATTTGTCCATGATCTCTATTTAAAGAGAATGGAGGGTCATTTGTAGGGTGACAGTTGATGAGAGAAGCTTATGTAAATTTTATTTCTTTTATTAATAAATTGCCTGAAGTGGCTGTGTTGGCTTAGGCCATGGATTATTTCTCTCTTTGAGGGTTTTAACCATGTCAAGAATAGTGGTGTATTGACATGTGATCTATTTGTTAGCGATGTCCTTTGGTGTTCTATCTAAGGAACTTACCCTGTAAATTCCTACAGTTAGGATGGCTAGCTATGAATAAGAATGAAGAAGCATTTTAAGAGATGTTTGAGAAAGTTTTGAATATGACATGGATACATTGCGATGACATAAAGAGGTGGAGAATCCCACTGGGAGAATTGTTTGACACCTCCTTGAGAGGGAGAATGCTTATGGTATCCTTTTGTGATTTATATGATTATTTATGTTCTAACATTATATTTTATTCCATGCCATGTATGAATAGGAGACAACTTCTACTGATACATGATCATTACCTGATACAAGTATGATGGTATGAGTATGATGAGAGAAGCACTGATCGAGTACACTGAGCCACACTCTTCCTCCCCTATGTGAGCTCCCAAGGTATGGAATTGAGATAGAGGTCTCCTAGGGTTCAGGGAACTATGGGCAACAGGTTATCACTCCTATTTTTTACCCATATAGTTGGATTAGTAGCTCACCCTATCTTGGTCTTTGCATAGCATACCCAAGTTGGCATCATACCCACAAACTGGACTTGTTGGGATTATCCCTCCCCATCTGGCCAATGGCCAAGGAGGCTTGGGGGCATGAGATCATTATCTTTGGTAAGTCTGGTATCTTTCCCAAGCTAGTATTATGATGTAGGTGTTCTATCACATGTCTCTTAAGGGTCATTGCTGGGAAGATCAGTAGGAAATAGGATTGGTTCAGTAGTAGCTCCCCTACATCACCTATTTCTTGATATGGGGTTGAAGTAGTAGCTCCTCCCATGAAATTTTTGGGTAGTAGCCCGATGACAGGTATTTCCGAGTAGTAGACTGATGAGAGTGATTTCTGAGTACTAGCCCGATGACAAATATTTCCGTGTAGTATCCTGATGACATATATTTTTGGGAAGTAGCTTGATGACAAAGATTTTTGGGTAGTAGCTCGATGACAAATATTTCCAAGTAGTAGCCCACTGACAGATATTCCGAGTAGTAGCACGCTGAGAGAGATTATGGGTTGTATCCAAATCGACAGAGGGTGGTAGCTTTTGCTCCCCATGATTATTCTTCTTTAGAATTGAAAATTTTGCAGAAGATAGAGTTGAGCAGAGATGGGACACAAGATGACAAGATGACATATTGATTGATGGACATATTTGTATAGGCGGAATTCTCCCTAGTTGAGAGGGAGCATCAAAATATGAAACTGTAGTCAAATTCCACTTTGGACAGCTCATATGATGAAGATAATAATTTCAATAGATTCCTCTTTTCTATAGGACCATAATTGACCTAAAGATCACCTCATTGGACAAGAATAAGTTTGTTTTTGAATTTATGTTCCCACTCATGTATATTGGATCAGGTCAGCCCTATGCATATGTACAATTTTACAGGTCGGCCTCAACATCAAGTGGACCCTCATGTAAGCCTATAAATAGAAGATACCTCAAGCTCATTTGGACATTGATCAATCCATATTCTCTTCTCTTCTATTGTCTTGGTTCGCATGGGTCTGAAACTATAGGGTTAAAGCTTGCAAAGATATAGGGTTTATGTTTCTCGATTGCACGCATGTAACTGATCATTTTTAACCTTAGGTAAATGCACAAAGTGGTCAAGGGTGTGTCTACGAAGCCTCAGATGCCTGCACAATAGCCTGAAGGCAGTGTCTAGGGTTTCTAAAGTAGATCAGGGAATCTAGTCCCTGAACGCAGGCACAAAGTGGTCAAGGGTGCGCTTGGGAATCCTCAAATGCTCACACAATAGCTTGAAGGGTGTGTTTAGGGGTTTGAGGCAGATCCAACTATATTCTTCCCCAGATGCACACATACAGTTCACTAGGGAGCATCCAAGACTGGCATAATCACTCACACAACTCCTTCTCCATGTGCTTGGGACTAAAATATCAAATTTCAGTATTTTGAAGACATCACTCAGTGACAACAATGTTCGAAAATTTAATATAGTTAGTGATACTACATTACAGTCCTTAGAATCAGGGATTTGAGTATAAGAATGATTAGATTCATTTCATGGATGTCATAGTTTTTTTACTGGTTAGTTTCATAGACAAATATATGGATCATTGTACTCTCTTTTGTAGAATCATTTGATGACAATCTAAGAAGAATAACAATTTGCAAGGGTTTTCCCCATAGTGGGTTTTTCCTTGGTCTCCGACCAATCCCAATGTCTCTATGTGTGCATGCTTTTCTTCTATTGTTCCTTTTTGTTCCACTGCATTGATGATAATGATGTTGTTCTTTCTACATAGTTGCACATGTTGATGAATAATGATGCAAATATGAATAATGTAATGATGAGCAAGGGTGAACTTAATGTGCTAACAAATAAATGCAATTATCGAATCAAAGAACAATATAGACCTAGGAAAATCTAACAAAGAATGGGTGTTGAGGGAATAAAGACCGAGAAGGGTTTAAATGGAAATTTTATAGAAGGCACAAGGAAACTAGATTAGATACTAAATATCCAAAGGCCCTCATGAATCAAAACAGGTTTTGGATACTCAAAGACATAGGAATATTCTATAGAGAAGATAAACTTCAGGTCCACATAATTCGAAGGATTGAAGAGCTGTGTAAAGAAGTATCAAGAGAGAATTACTGAAGAAAAAATAGTGGCAAGGCAAAGAGGAGATATTCAATGGATAACGAATCAATCAACTAGACAACCAAGGTACCTTCATGTAAAAACTCATAGGAATTTCAACAATAGGCATGCCTACTTATTTATGGTCATTGTTTTAAGTGTCATATCTTTGAACATAAAGTTGTTGATTGTAGATAGATCAAAGTCAAAAGAAATGAAAATATAGATATAATAAGTATCAGAAAATTAGATCTAAAAAATATCCTCTCTAAGATCGAAA
The DNA here is from genome assembly GCA_000404065.3 of Pinus taeda. Taxonomy (NCBI): domain Eukaryota; kingdom Viridiplantae; phylum Streptophyta; class Pinopsida; order Pinales; family Pinaceae; genus Pinus; species Pinus taeda. The sequence goes on from APFE030157402.1 coordinate 26,431, forward strand.
TGTATTCTCTCCCTTATTAAGTGAAGTAGAATGCTTCAAAAGTAATAATTTTTTGCACAAAGAAAGTGAGTGCAAAAGTAGGTGTGAATACTTATCTAAGTTCCAAAAATATTAGACAATCAACTATCCAAAAGGATAAGGGGAGCTGGAAATGAAATACTAAAAAGAGCATGCAGTGTGGTCTCGCTCTATCAACCCATAATCAAGAGAACATATGGTATGTGGATAGTGGTTTTTCCAAGCATATGACTGGGGATAAAAGACAAAATTTTTCACTAAAAGAAAAGGGCAGGGGAAACAATGTCACCTTAGGAAACAATGATCCAACACGAATTAAGGGTAAAGGCATAGTTAGCCTTGATAAAAAGACAAAAACACAAAATGTGTTGTATATGGAAGGTCTCAAGAACAAACTTATTAGTGTTAGCCAAATGTGTGATAATGGATATGATGTGACCTTTCGATCTAAGGACTGTGAGATCTGCAATATAATATGAAGAATGGAAAGTTGGTGGGAAAGAAATCATAACCCATAGTAATGTATATGTGTTTTATGATTCCAAGGCTAATTTTTATTTAAGAAAAACGAATGAAGCATGCTTGTGGAAAAAGAGGCTTTGCCATATGAATTTTGATAGTTTGATAAAAGCTAGTAAGATGGGAACTATGAGAGCATTACCAAGAATGTCAAGGCTTGCTAACTCAATTTGCAAGTCATGCCAATTTGGTAAGAAAACTAGGACTCATTTCAATTCAAAAGAGTTCCCCTCATCTAGACGACTGGAGCTTATTCACATAGATATGTGTGGCAGAACCAGAGCAAAAACCCCAAAAGGAGAAAGATATCTCATGCTTCTCATTGATGATTTTACCGGTGCCACTTGGATAGTGCTCTTAAAAGAAAACATGGAAGAATTTAAGCATTTTAAAAAATTTAAACCTGAAGTAGCAAATGAGAAAGACTTAAAATCTGATATTACTAAATGCTCAGGGGTATAAATATGGGATTCTTATCCCTTTTTTTGTTCTTGGGTATCCTATTGTTCAATATTTGAAGATTTCTTTCACCATTAGAAATTTAAAGATATACTTTGAACCCATCAAGTATTTACTGGATCCATCATACGTGATAGAGTTACAAAAGCTGATGAATCCTCCTGTGCATAATCACTTTCTCTATTATATAATAGACATGAGGAGGCAGTATTTAGTGGCTAGAACTCCACATCAAAATGGAGTAGTGGAGAGAAAGACCGGAACAATCCAGGAAATGGCCAAATCAATGTTGGGTGAAGCAGAGGTGTCTCACATGTTTTGGGGAGAAGCAACACAAGCAACAATGTATCTTTCAAATAAAACTCAACTCAAGTTGAATAGTAATAAAACTCCCTATGAGTTGTGGAAGGGAAGACTCACATCAGTGAAACATATCAAGGTGTTTGGGATAAGGTGCTTCATCAAAAGGAATGATAAGAATCTTGGAAAGTTTGACTCTTACCCTAATGAGGGAATATTACATGGGTACTCTGCTCGAAGTAAAGGATATAAGTGTTACAACAAGTATAAAAGGAATATTGAGGATTTCATTGACGTGATAATAGATGAAATAACTTCACGACCTGATTCCTATGAAAGGAATATTAACTCAGATGATGAATAAAATCTAGATATGAGGTCCATAGATGTAGAAGAAACATATCCAGATAGTGAAGGTGAGGAAGAAGACACAACTCCAAAGCAAAAGACACCTTCTAAGTATGTATAGAAAGAACATCATGAGAGTCAGATACTTAGAGATCAAAGACATGGTTTTCAGAACAGGAGGAAACTTGTTGGAAATACAAGTTATGCAAGCCTAGCTCTCCTGTCACAGATTGAACCCAAGAATCTTAGCCAAGAAAGTGAGGACAAGTTCTGGCTGAAAGCTATGAATGGAGAACTTGAACAAATTGAAAAGAATGACACTTGGGAGCTTGTTCCAAGGCCTAAAGAGAAAAATGATGTTGGAACCAAATGGGTTTTCAAAAACAACTTGAATGAGTAGGGTCAAGTAAACATGAACAAGGCTCGAATGGTTTGCAAAGGGTATGCCCAAATAGAAGGTGCAGATTTCAAGGAAACCTTTGGACCAGTATAAAGACTGGAATCTATAAAAATATTTCTTGATCTTTCCTACCATAAAAACATCAAGGTATATTATATGGATGTGAAGTCTACATTTCTCAATGGAGATCTAGAAGAAGAAGTTTACATTGAGTAGTCAGAAGGATTTATACTCACCACAGATGAAGGGTTTGAATACAAATTGATAAAGGCTATATATGGACTAAAACTGGCTCCCAGAGTTTGGTACAAAAGACTAGATAAATACCTTCAACAACAAGGATTTAATAGATGTATAGTTGACAACAATTTATACATAAAGTCTGAAGGTGACCATATACTAATTGTAGTAGTGTATATGGATGATATAATATTTGGGAGTGACATGGAACAATTGGGGAAGAGTTGAAGAGTGTGCAACAGAGAGCCTATGTGTGAGATGGAAAAGTGTTGACGATATGTTGCTGTGAGCAGTGGGCAGAGAGCAACTGTATGAGATCAAAAGGTAGTCTATGGAACAACAATGGACCGAGAGTAGAAGTTATTTCTTCAACCAACCTTATTACTATTTTACATAATTTTGTATTCCTTCGTTTTCAGTTTGAAAATTGTATGAAATAGTAGAACAATGGAAAGAATAGGTTGTAGCCTGCATCCAGAAGAGGTTGGTCCCTCTTGGAAAATTGGTGCTTGCTAATGTAAAGGGGTTGGTGCCTCTTGTGAGTGGGTGCTCACAAACAAACGGATGTAATTAAGTAGGTGCTTAATTTACATCATAAACAAACAAAAAATTTGTGGTTTTTCCCTCTAGGTTTCCAAGTCAAAAAACTAGTGTCAAAATGTGTAAACTTCTCATGTGATTGGTTGTATGAAAATATGAATTCTTAAACTTGCTACTTACTTTCTTTATCAAAAAATTCTCTCATAAGTAACATAAAATAAAAGGACTGAAAGAATATTCAGAAAAAAAATATCTAAGAATCTCACTATTACTGATTCACCCCCCCTCAGTAGTTCCTTATTCCAACAATAACTTATTTTTGCAGTGAACCCACATATGCTCGAATATTTGGACTATCAAAGAGAGTTGGACTCATCTTCCACTAAATTCTAGCTTGCATGATTGATTACTTGAGGGGAATGAGCTTTAGCATCTTATAAAAAATAAATCACAACTTTATTTAGAGACTAGATCAGATCACCCAACAACCTACAATTTTCCTCAACACCTAGCCAAGGATCCTTTCTAATCCTAAGTTTTTGTCCATTACTAATTCTCTAAACCACCTAGTTGCTAACAAGAGGAAACGATTCTACCAAATCCTTCCACATGATAAAATGCTTCAAACAATTTCTCATGCGTCTGTACCAAACTTCCTTTGACTGATTTTACAAAATACTTTGATTTCATCACTCTTCCCTAGAGGGCATCATTTTTAGTGAACCTCCATAGAATTTTGGCTACTAATGCCTTGGAAAAAAGAAAGATATTCTTGATACCCATCGTCCTAAATATTTTTTAATATCCACATGAATCTTCTTTATAGGAGAAATGCTAGATTTGGTAAACCTAACCAAAGAGAATGGAGACTTACCTTCTTAATTTTGAACAAAATACCCTTAGGAAAAGAGGCGATGGAGGTTTAATAAAACAATATGCTCTCCAATACTAATTTGAGTAGAACCAACCTTCCACTGTGTGGAAGGAATCTATTAACCACAATGATATTCTCATCTCTACCTTATTGAGAGGCTACCAACAATCTACAACCCTATACCCATCAAGCTTAAGGGAAAAACCTAAACATTTAAAATATGCAACCAAAACTTTTCATGGGAAAGGTACCAAAAATATCTTCAATTTGAATAGGAGAGGACACAAGCAAATCAAAATTTAACAAACATTATTCGTCATAATTGATTTCCATTCTAATGAATTTGTAATAAAGGGATAACGTATACTTGAGAGAAGACATATCCCTTAGTGGACCATTAGAAAAATACAACACATCATCTATGAATAGAACATTTGAAATAGCTTCACGAATAGATACTTGAACACCATTATAAGAACCACTACTCTTAGCATTACCAAAAAATTTTCTCAAGGCTTTAACAATAATCAAGAACAAAAAAGAGGGTCGAGGGAATCCCTATTGCATCCCTCTTGAGGCAAAAAAATGTTTATAAGTGGAACCATTGATGAGAATAGAAAATGAAACAAGTTGAATGCACCCCATAATCTAGTTGACAACCAAAAGATCAAAATCCACCCTTAATAAGAATATCAGGGAAAAATTCTGTCGAACCCTATCATAATCTTTCAAGAGATCAGGGTCAAGGATAGCAACCTTCTTCTTACTATTCTTAATGGAATGAATTTGTACCTAAGAAATGACAATAGAATCATGGATTTGCATCTTCTATGAAAAATCAAATAACTCTTTCAAGGTTACCTCACTCAACACTGGATTTAGGTGCCTCACCATGATCTTGGCCAACAACATTTAAGCCACATTACAACATGAAATGCACAGATAATCCCTAAAGAAAGACCCATTATGCTTCTCAGGGATTAAAGAAACGTAAGTTGAATTGAACAAACCCAAAACCTTGCATTAACGTTGGCACTCCTTAATAGTATTGAGACGACCCTGTTATAGAAATTTTTGGGCACTGCAACCCCAATCATAAATGTCCATAAACTAAGGGCTCCTAAGTCCCTAAAATTTTTCTTCACTACCTAAAGGAACAAGGTCAGCTGACTACATCATCTCCCAAAAGTTCTCCACTAAAAACTACTCAGAAATGGTCAAAACTGGACCATACTGAATACGCAGTGCAGAGGGTGCAATGCATATCACCTTCCCAGTGTAAAGGGTGTGATGCATATTGAATGGCCCCTATATACAGTGCGATGGTCGGGAATGGACAAATGGCAGGGACAATTTGCGAGGTGGAAGATCATGGAATCTTCCAGAAGCTTCCCCTCTAACACTTGCCTCTTTGTTTTCGACCAGGGATGAGTAAGAGATCATCAGTGTCCAAGTGGAATCAAGAACTATCAAAGAGAGGAGACAAATCAAGACCCCAGAAGATGACTCAGCCCCCTATAATCATCTATATATGGATTCCTCATCACAAAGATCCAGAGGCTGGAATCTTGTATCTTATAGAGAACTGTTGTTGGTTTTCTGGTGTAACTTCATAGTGTTGGATGATCTAAGCCTTACTTGAGGTGAAGAAGGGCTTTCTTGCTGGAGGATGATGTTGGGTCAGAACATATGGTTGTAATCCTCTTGCTATTCTTGATCTTAATAAAGCTATTCATGTTTTCCTCCATATTCTTGTATGTTTGATTATATATGCATTTGTATGGTTAACACATATTTGGTCCTGTGTTATTTATGAATATAGATCTCTATTCTTTGATAGTAGTATGCTGCTTTGATTCCACAGGTGCTCTTTGAAGCTGAGCAGACGAAGAAGAAGCGACAAAGATCTATCAGGAAGGAGAGGAATCAAGCAAGGGAACCAAGCGCAAGACTAAGGTTGGTGTATTTTGTTCCACTCTTATCTATTTTCATAAAGGAAAGTGGAAGTAGACTTTACTTGTTTGTTTCTAAGATAGCTACTAGTCTTAGTGGGAATAGCAGCTCCGAGTGGACACTATTCTCGGTAACAAAATGGCGACTCAACTGGGGAGCGAATAGATTGTTTGTTAGTCTATATTTGTTTATTTTATAAACTTACAGATGAAGCCTGAAGTCAAGCCAGCTAGCCTTCGAACTGGATTTGTTATACAAATGCAAAGTAGATCAATGCTGCTTTAGTCTATCTCTGGGTTTTGTTTATGAATTAAACAATCGATCTGCAAACGTTGTAATTTCCCTAAGTGGTGGCTTTAGTAACCTCCTTAGATCAGCCCCTGTGCTTTACATATACTGAACATCACTTACTCGGCCTAAATCCCTGAACTGAATTGCAAATTGTGAGCAAAAACTCGTTAAAAGTCTCGCATTGGTACCATTGTGCCCTGCCTTCAAGGTAGTCTGTATGCATCACACTTCCCGTGTGCAGTAGGTGCGCTGCATACTGAATTCACTGTGTGACAGGTGCGATGGTCAGGGAAGGTTAACTTTACCTTCAGACTTTGGTTTTTCCTTCACTATTTTCAGTTCTATTCAGGAGTTTTGCTGTCTGTTGTCAGTATATCTCTATGAAAACCCCCTTCTCTTACATCATTCCACCTCTATTGTGCAAATAACTGTAAGTGTTTTTATGTATTGTGTGCCATTTTCAGTTCTCTTTTGCAAAGAAGTAGCATGGTCGAACTGTCGTTTCTTAATGTGGAAGTGTCGTAAGTGTCATTTTTAGTTTTAGAAGAGAATCCCATTGTTCTTGATAGTCGATTATACAGTTACTCTTGTATATGATTTGAATTAGTAGTTTTTAAAGTGTCGAAAATAAATTTTCATTTTGAAATCGAAAAATGTCTCCCTTACCTTCACTTCATTTGGAAAAGAAATTTGTTGAGTATTGTCGCTTTGAAAATAATTCAGATTTGCACTTAGCTTTCTTATCATCATTCATACATTAAGAAGGCTGAAACAAATACATGCATGTGCATTTTCATTTAGACTGCTTGGTTTGATTTAGGACAGTGCATTTAGTGTGTGCTCTATGCTCTTTGTTGAAAGACTCTCAACTTTCTTTCCTTAGTAGCTAGGATTTTCATTGCCAAAATAAGATTAAACAGTTATTTATCATCTTAGACTGCATTTTAGAAATTGTATACACATCACGCGGTGAACCTGAAAGGCAAATTTTTAAACAAGATCAACTTAAAATAAATTTAATGAATCTAACAACGCTTTGGAACCTAATGCACAACATCTAGAGGTCTAGGCTAGAGACATATTCCGGTGTCGTAAAACCTGGTAACTATTGTTTTCATTGTTGGTTGGGTGTTTCCTCCACTCTAAGACGGCAAGTGCCAGTATAGACTTGTGCTCCCACGTACCGTTGAGTATATATTGGGAGACCACAATAGGCTGCATCCTTTATCCTTAGGGAGCCATGTCTGGTGCCCTATCAATCGCAATGCACTGAACACAACATTTAGGAAGATTGATTGCCATACTGTAAAAAGTATTCTGCAGTTTTTCGATTGGTTTGGTAATCCCCTCTACCTAGATTTCCAGAGAAGTCCATTTTGCTCCTTTTCAGACTCCTTAAAAGAAAAGGGCCATCTGAGCACTTGTCACTTCAGACTCATTAAAAATCAAAGGCGACTAGAGTCATCTTTTTTTTTTTCTCGACTCTTAAAAATTGAAAAAACAAGTTGTTTGAAAGTGTCTAAAACTTATTTTAATCAGAATAACATCACAAATTCCCTCGTTGGTCTTTAGGTTGAGAAAAATGGAGTCTACCAACCAAGGATTTCCCCTTGAGGAAATCCTAGTCCCTTCTCCTCTTGGGGAGATGTTGTTGCACCCCATATGGCCACATTGTCACTTCCAGGGTTGACGATTGGTTTGCCCATATGGCTCTTCTCTACCTCTGTCGTTCAGAATACTGTAATTCCTGAACATTCAAGTTAGCAACTAGATGATACTAGAGTTCCCTCCCAACCTTCTACTTCGTTTGTTTCTCCCTCTCCTCCTTCCTCTTCGCTTGATAAAGCTGGTAAAGCTAAGGATCGAGTAACTAAGAAGAAGAAGAAGTAGAAAGAGAAAAAAGAAAAAAATAAGAAGGAACCAAAATCAAAAGGGGGCAACCAAGTGTCATCTAGCGAAAATCCTCACACCGCATCGTCTAAACCTAAATCTCCACTATCACCGAGATTGTCCCTGCATCCCTCAGATCTTAAGGGACTGGTCTCCTCGTTTGCACAATCCGGTGTTGTCAACCTCTGATGATCATGTTGAAAGCACACCATCAACCAGTGAAAGTGAAGTATCTAGACAGAAAAGGAATCCCAGATTTCCTTGTAAATTATGTGAAGGCGATCACGCTGTCCACCATTGTCGCTTCCTTGACGAAGCTAAAAGAGTTTTGGATGATTGTCCTGCTTCACCACTACGGCTCCCTCCTGGATATAAAAAACTCTTGCCAAGTCCACCACTGGTTGAAAATCCGGCTGGCCAGCCATTGTGGTCAGGTGAAGTGCCTATCATTGAAAATGAACCCTCTGAATCCATACCAGACGAAAGTCAAAAGGTTGACGCGACAGTTGACCCGGTCTTGCCTTTAGAATGTTCATCTTCGAATGATACCATCACTGAAGAGAAAGAGAATGACACCGTTCAAATTCTTTTCGTAAACACAGATTCCGATGAACTTGGGGGCAGTCTACCCGTGCCTTTATAGCAGGAAGGAAGTTCATCAGAGTCATATCCAGTCGTCTATTCGGTCCCACCTCCAAGCAACCTAGTCATTTCCTTCAACTGGAATCTACTAGGCAGTCCTCGTTTACGAGCTAGTGTACCATTCCGAATCATTGTACAAGCTTACAAAATGGTCATGGCTGGTACCATCATCGATGAAGGGGATTCTGTGAGTATCCTTTCCTCAACTGCTTGGAAAGCTCTTGGTTCGCCATCGATTTTGCCTAAAATGAGAAATCTAACAGGCTTTGACAAAGGAACCAATCGACCATTAGGGATGCTTCCAAATGTGCCCATTACTTTGAGAAGGAAAACCGTTCACATGAACATGATGGTAGTCCAAGGACCCCTGGATTATAATCTACTCCTTGAGCGCAACTATATTTATTGCATGGGAGCCTTCGTCTCCTCACCCTTTAGAGTAATGTGTTTTCCACACAAAGGCAGAATGCTCAAGCTCGTAGACCAACTGTCATTCCTCGGTTCAGACATAGAAAATAGTTAAACGCCATCCCTAAATGGTCTTTTCACGCAATGAATGTCTCATCGATCTCCAGTCCGTCCACCTGATGAGCGCGAGTGATTCAGGAGGATGTGATGGAAACCCAGGGGGCATGCACCCTCGTCTGTTTCGGCAGAAAAACCTTGGGTATAGAGTAGGTTTCCAAGGAGGATATATGACTAGTCTGATGAACCCATCCTTACAGGAAAATGGGATTAGGCTGGAATAAGATACCGGCATTAAATTTATGTGAGTGGAGGCATCTGCGCCACTCACCTTTGTCTATTTCGGTAGACATCGCCAAGGAAGCATTTTGTCCACAACGCAGATGGAGCTTTCACGATAACCTGGGAATTTTTCGCTATACTTGGGGGCATGAAAACCTCTTGTAAGTAATCGAGAAACGACCAGCTAACGTTAGCTCTATGATTCTGCTAACTCCAACCGCCTAGATCGGGTGTGTGGTCGAATCGACCATTCATCTTTACAGGGGCCACCTGGGCACCGACAAAGTAAAGGTAAAATTTTCCTACCTAACCTTGGTAATGATCTTGGTAGTTAAGTAGAGAGGCGTAGTTGGTCGTTCCTAGCTTGCATGCAAGAGGATTCGGGGCAAAGCTTACAAAAGGTGCAAGCCCCATAAAAAATAGCATCTTAGATGCGACATCCTTATTTTATGACTGGGGAGCAGTGTTACGGCAGGGTTCAAGCTCGTTTAAAAATAAACCCGCCACGAGCAATTTTAACGTGGAATTCAAGCTCGTTAAAAAATAAACATAAGCAATGAGCAAATGTCTCCCCCATATTTTAAGCTCATTAGAAAATGAACCGGTAAATAACCATTGTGAATTCCTTATCATCAGCTTTTGAGCCTTGGTCGTGTTCTCATCATCACCTCCACTCTATTTTTTAGCCGATCATTCACCTCCATTTGATTGTTTACCCTTTCAAGGAACATATGCGAAGAGTGATTCTATTAGCCATCCTTATGACACTGCCGTGATTGGAAAATTCCAAACCTTACTTGGAATCAGCTGCTACCCGAAGTCATCACTCATTCCTCGAAAAACGAGTCTTATTTAAGCTCTTTTCAACTGACTCGTAAAATATGAAAAGATTGCCGAGCGATTAGCCTCTCTGGCTCATTAAAATCATCAGAATTGCTATCCCTCCTCTAGATTTTAATCTTTTTGGACTTGACGGATTATTACACAAAAAGATCGAGCGCTTGTCTTGTTCGGCTCGTTAAAACTATCAAAAATTCATCTCTTTCGTATTATTTTACGCTTTTTCGGACTTAAGGGATTATATGATGGAAAAGAATCTTTGGAGTTTCATTTCCGTCCCTTTCAGACTCTCTAAAATTGAAAAGGACTGAGTTATCTTTGTCGTTAAACTTGTTAAAACCGAATAGTGACAAACTCGTCCAAATGGACGAGAACGAGTTTCACTGTCGCTAGGCTCGCTAAAATATAGCGACAGGTTTGCCCGAAGGGCTAATTATAGAACAAGCATATGTTATCCTCCTCAAGCTTGACAAAAATAAAGAGGTACTGGTCAGCAATGACTGGGGAAAATTGGGAAGAAAACTTGAAGAAACTTTATTGGTAGCAAGTCGCTCTTGAACATGCCACTTTCCTTCCGCGTCCATGCTAGGTTGGGTTGTTCCATTCACTGTTCATCACCATTGGTCCATCACACCATCCATCTTTGGTGTTAATGCTACCAATCCATCGTTAGTGTCACCGATATGTTCAAGGGAAGTCATTCAGACAATTCACCTGTGTCTCACCCACTGCAATACATTCATGCTTCATTCCTTCATGACCACCACCCTGAACCCTGTATCGTCAGTTTGTTTTCACCTCCAAAATCATTTGCTTCGTTCTGTGTCGTTGATTGGGGATTCATTAAGGCCCTCCTGTGACGGGTCGCTTCTTGTCGACATCAGCGCATTATCCAAGAAGTTGACTTAGGAACAACCCTTTCAGTACTTTGAAGCTTGCATGCCTCGATGGAAAGTTTCTCACTTTCGGCGATAGGTTTACATCAATGGCCTTCGACTGAGAGATTTTGCATGGTGTTCGATGCCAAGTCCTTTTTTACACCACGTGAACTGTACTGTAGTGCCTTGAGGGTCATTGTCATTATTTGTGATTCCTCTCACACCTGTTAACAACTTACATCATTGGCTAGTAATCATGCGATGTCTTTCCATGTTCGACTCCAGAACATTTTTCACATGGATCGACTTGTACTCCGAGTGAAGGTTCAACAATTTTTGAAGACCCCGGATCTAGTTTCATCCATCCGGGCTGTGATATATTTAGGAATATAAAAACATCAAGTGTACATCATTGACGAATAGATAATCATCCAAATCAAAGGATGATGTGTCCATATCATCAGTCTATCACACAGACGATTGTCTGTTGTACATGAAAATGAATTTATAAAGCTGAGCATGGGAATGCCCGCCTCAGCTAGATCATGAAAAAATGTTGTCAAAATAATGTATTGTATTGTATCTTATTGCAGGTCGCCTCCCAGCTCGGAAAAACTTCAGATCCTCATAGTAAAGCATTTCACCTAACATCAGAAAGATTAACGACCTCATGCTTTAGAGGGAAACTGTTATAGATATTTTTGGGCACTTCAACCCCAATCATAAATGTCCATAAACTGAGGGCTCCTAAATCCCTAAAAGTGTTGCTTCACTGCCTAAAGGAACAAGGTCAACTGATTACATCATCTCCCAGAAGTTCTCCCACTAAAAACTGCTCATTAAATGGTCAAAACTGGACCATACTGAAAGCTCAATGCAAGGGTGCGATGCATATCACACTTCCTAGTGTACAAGGTGTGATGCATACTGATTTTTCTCCTCTGTAGGGTGTGATGGTCGGGAATGGAAACAAATGGCAGGGACAAAAATGCAAAGGTGGAAGATCCATGGAATCTTCCAGAAGCTTCCTCTCTAACACTTGCCTCTCTATTTTCAACCAAGGATGAGTAAGAGATCATTCATTCTCCAAGTGGAAGCAGGAACTATCAGAGAGAAGAAACTAATCAAGATCCCAAAAGATGACTCACCTCTTTGTAATCATCTATATATGGATCCCTCATCACAGAGATCTAGAGGCTGGAATTTTGTATCTTATAGAGAAGTGATGTTGGTTTCTGGTGTACATTCATAGTGTTGGGTGATCTAAGCTTTTCTTGAGGTGAAGAAGGGCTTCCTAGGAGGATGATGCTGGGTCAGAGCACATGGTTGTAATGCTCTTGCTACTTTTCATCTTAAGCTATTCTTGTTTCCTTCCATATTCTTGTGTACTTGTTTATATATGCATTTATATGGTTAATACACATCTGATCTTGTATTATTTATGAATTTAGATCTTTGTTTCTTCAATAGTAGTATGTTGTTGTGATTCCACAAGTTCTTTTGAAGCTGGGAAGACAAAGAAGAAGTGGTAAAGCTCTATTAAGAAGGAGAGGAAATCAAATGCAAGACTCAGGTTGGTCTTCTTGGTTCTCCTCTTGTTTATTTTCATAAAAGAAAAAAATAATAGACTTTGATTGTTTGTTTCTAAGATAGCCACCCATCTTAGTGGGAATAGCAGCATCTGAGTGGACATTATTCCCAGTAACACAAATGGATATGGATATGGAGTAGCAGGAGTTAGAACAAGACATCGACCTCATGCCTCACCACCAAGAGGTCGACCCACCAAATTCACCAATTTAGAGGCAGAGCAAGTCCCAAGCGACCAAGGAGACACTGAAATCCTTGGGGACAATTCGAAAGGAGAGATGCACAATGTATCATTCGACGAGTCACAACATAGAGTTGTGCAATCTCGCAGAGTATCTACTTCGGATGATCACACATCTCCCATGTAGTTTGAGGAATGAGTGATCATGTCTGACATCCACAAACATCCAACAACATTGGCCAATGCTACTAGAGCATATGTCGAAGCCACTAACTCAAGTGTTCGCTTCTTGGTAGCTGAGAACAAGCGAATGACTAAGGAGTTATAAACGGCCAAGCAGGGAGGAGAACAGTTACATCATCCGCCCGAGCAAAGTTGAAGAAGGCAATACTAGATGAATTATTTTCCCTTGAGTCAGTTATGCAGGCATTGTATTCCAATTTTGGCATCGTGAATAAGGCAGTTTTCCATCTCAATGGTTTACAACAACAATGCGCTAGGAGAGCACGTATCTTGTCGAACGTGCATGATTCTATTGATTACATGAAAACATGGACAATGAGATACAAGGGAGCCTCATTACACTTTCCCAATATGATGAAGCCCAAAGTGGTTGAGCTGAAGGCACGCATCCAGAGTCAGATTCGAAACTATGAAGATCTCGCACCTAGGGAAAGAAAAAGGCACAGGTCAGACTGGAGCTTGACTCGTACTTTGAAGAGTTGATGTGCATAGCCACCAACCTAGACTTGGTGACTTGTTAAAATTGGTAACTAGGGCCAAACTCCATGTGGGTCATCTTATTCATGGCTGATATTATTTTTATTAGATTCTTCTCATTGATAGGTGTAGGATTGATCTAAATATCATCCGATTCCGATAAGTATTTATGGAGATATGAATTTATTTTGATTATGGAATAATTATCACGCTGACCGGCAACTCATGTAGGCTCAGAAGCCCAACAATTGCATCTATTCAATCATCAATAGTTGTGTATAAATACAGGAGGTCTTTTCCTCATTTGGACACACTCATCTCATCACATCTCTCTCTCTCCTGTGCATAAAAGAGGCTCTCCTCCTACTGTGCAGAAAAGAGGCTCTTCTCCTACTGTGCAGAAAGAGACTCTTCTCTCACATGTGTGGAAGGAAGGACGTAGATTTAGGGCTGCAACTGCAGATCAGAATTTTGACCAACGTTGACCATATTTCTCCCTCTTTGAACTGTGCTATATGTGGATCTAACTCTCCTCAAAAGGCTGCATTTTTTTGTGAAGGAATCAAGTCGATCCAATGGTTGATTTGCAAGATATTGTCTGCCCTAGTTGACAACTGATCTAGGGTTTGTTGCTACTGATGTAAATCATATTTATGTACTATTTCTCTCTACTGAATTACTGAAGATAAAAGAATATTTGATCAAAGGGTTTCCCCATATTGGGGTTTGTCCTTATCTAGCCGCCACATCTTGTGTCTCTTGTCTTGGCTTGTTTTTTGTCGATTGTTTAATGTTCTATCTGCACTTTACTTTATGTACATGTGATTGATAATCTGTGGATAATAATAATAAAAAGAATTAAATTTCTCTAAGCATAGAACATACCATAATTCAACATGGGTCATAGCTGAAGTGAAGACAAAGCTTGAGCAAGAGCAAGAGCAATCACCAAAGAGAAGATTGGCAAGGCTATCCTAAAAGAACTATGGGGTCCTCAACACTCTTCCCTACCGAAGACAAGCTCTGTGAGAAATCTGATTATCACGGATGGAAGATGTTTATAGATCTAACCTTAGAAGATCAAGGAGTGTTGGACCATGTGAGAGGAAATATTGTTGAGGCTCCATCAAATGCACCCACTGCTGCCAGGAACAAATGGAAAACTAGCGAAATCAAAACCAAGAAGATTATCCAGGACTCTATCGACAAGTGCTTGGTGGCCTACATCTCCGACCTAAACACCTCCAAGGAAATATACAATATACTGGTGATTTTATTTAAATTTAATGATGCAAATCAAGTCTTGTTTCTTAGAAATAATCTGAAGGAAATTAAGAAGGGAAAATATGAGAGTATGCAAGCATACTTCTTAAGAATCACCGAGATTACGAACGATCTCCTATTTATTGGGGAGACTATTACTGATTGGGAAATGGCACTCATGACTCTTGGAGGATTTCCATCTAAATGCTATGTGTTCAGGACTACTCTTCTGAACAATAATGTAATTCCTATTTTCGAGGAATTAATGGCTAGATGCATTTAAGAAGAAACACAGATAGAAGAGAAAGAAATTCCCATGCCTAAAAGTCCTCCTATTGCCTTTTCTTCTCATGCTAAGAAAAGAAATAATTTTGGGACTAAATAAAAAAGAAAGGCTAGACCTAAGGGTGGAAGAAAAGGACGATGTTACATTTGCGATAAAGCAGGTCACTATGCGAGGGAGTGCCCTGATAGAAAGGACTCACACCAGGACAATGATCAAAATCCCTCTCATGACAATCAAAGCAATGGAAAATCTAATAGCAAAGGTAAAAGGAGTGCTAGAAATCAAGGAAGAGGACTGTTGAGATTGAAACAAGATGATGGAGCTTAGTGAAAAGAGTCGCCTTCACTAAGTGGGCCCGCAGGCTATTTTTGGCGCAAGTCTATTTTTAGACATATGGATCATGTCTATGGATTGCAGGTTGCTGTTTATGGATGATTGATCAAGTTGGAAAAAAATAGATGGACTTCTATTTTTAGACCACAGCGGAGTGACACCATAGCGGAGTGACTGCTCAGTCTAAATATAGAACAGTCAAATATTATTAGCTCATTATAATATTTAGACTATAAACTTTGTCTTATTCTCTTGGAGCACTTCAGGATGAGCTACGGATGTGTACATGCAGATCCCAGAAGGAAATACGTGGTTACCTATGGGATAACTAATATTTGCATGCAGGACTTCAGTTAGAACTCAAGTGAGTTGAGTTTAGTGGACTGGAGGTGCAGTTGATGGAGTTGTGTTCAGTTTAGCTTTGTTAAACTGATTGTATTTAGTCTAACTGGCAAATAGACTAGAGATGAGTTGGGTGAATTAGTTATTAATTAATTCACAAGTTATTAACTCATAATACAACTAATGAATACATCGGTTAACTCAGTTGCATGTCAGTGCATGTTCAGTTCAGCAGGGACAGGTGTTAGAGAATCAGATTGCTATCAGTTGTGACTATAGTTGTGCATCAGATCTTGCACAATCAAGGGATTGAGTATGCCAATGAGTTTTCTCACGTATTTGCCCACATTGTAGCTTTTGCTCACGTGATTTAGCCAAGTAAATACGTGGTTGCCTTGGAATTATTATCAGTCCTTGAGCAGGTATTGAGCAGCAGAGGCAGGCAAGCAGCGAAGGAGATTTGAGCGAGTGATTGATTCAGATCTGAGCTGTATTGTGTGTAACAGAGGTGGAGATACTTGTGAGAAGTATTATGCTGTGTAATGTTACATGACTCAATCATTAATATACAGATAGTTGCGGTTTTTAGCGAGATGCTTTCCCCGGGATACATACTGTGTTAATGGGTGAATGCTCTTGATGTTTTATTGTTATTGATGCTGCTATATTGATGATCAACGTAGAGGAGCTTATGTATTGTGTATGTTTTCCACAATAGTACATGATCAGGATAATCTCCATTGAATATGTGTTAAATTATTCAAAATTTCTACATGGTATCAGAGCTGGTTGATTTGTAGAAGAGATTTCTACAGGATATCAAAGCGAGGATTGATCATCAGATCTATTATTCAGGAAGTGACTACGTTCTATTTCTTCGGGCAGAGTCTGTAATCGGGCCAGGTAGCCTCTGGATTCATCCTTCCTTTGGAAGGTGAAATATCCAGTCAAAGCCCATACAGTCAATCTCTGCACGAGAAATATTGTGTTCTCATGAATCTTAGATATGAGGTGGTTGAGTTGGTTGCTGGTGGAATTCGAATTTGCAGCAGGGTTTTCTTGGTGACAACGTAGCAATGTCTTTCAACGGATTGCGATTGGAGTATGCTCTTGAGGGCAGCTCAAACTATATTGCATGGAAGGACAGGATGGAGGCAGTATTGGATGATAACGGGCTGAAGGAGTTTATAGATACGGATATCCCAAAGCCTACTGATGCTACTCAAGCTGATGCTTGGCAAAAGAAGATCGCAAAATGTCGAAGGATTCTGTTGGAGGGCGTGAAGGATCACATTGTGTTCAGCCTCCATGGAAAGGCTACTCCATATTTGATGTGGAAATCATTAACAGAATTATTCCAAAGCAAGAGCGATCAGAGGAAGCTGGCGCTCAAAGATAAACTCAGAAACACCAAATGCGAGAAGGGTGACAGTATTCCCAAGTATCTCACGAAGTTCACTCAGTGTCGAGATGAGCTGGGAAGTGTGGGGGTTGCTGTTGATGATGAGGACTTGGTGAGCTTGGCTCTCCTTGGGCTTCCGAAGAGTTGGCATTCCTATCAGGACTCTATCAATGGTCGAGAGAAGTTGCCAGGATGGGAAAGACTATGGTCAGATCTTGTGCAGGAGGAGATTAGGCGGAGTACCAGGGACGGATCTTTGCCAAAGGGAGCTGATGAAGAGAATTGTGCTTTGGCTGCCAAAGCAAAGAAAGGGAAGAGCAAGAAAGCTTCTCAGTCTGGTGTGAAAGGCAAGAAGCAGGATATGTCCAAGATGAAGTGTTTTCACTGTCACCAGCACGGACACTATGCCACAAATTGTCC